>PVKC010040176.1:0-12489 GCA_004027635.1 Crocidura indochinensis | reverse complement strand
CACAATAGCAGTTTTCCCCATAAACTTGAACATCTTAACCTATTAAAATAATTCATTCATGGGGCCAAAGCATGGAGGTAAGGCATTTGCTTTTCATGCAGAAGGTCGGTGGTTCGAATCCCCGCATCCAATATCCCTGAGCCTGCCAGGAGCGATTTCTGAGCATAGAACCAGGACCACTGCTAGGTGCGACCCAAAAACCAAAATATATATATATATATATATATATATATATATATATATAATATATAAATATATTATATATATATCATTCATTCATTTAACTGCTTCCTTCTTTCTAAGTGATAATTAATGACATGAAAAACTTAAAGTGTTTACCTTATCTATTTTTTCTTTTCTGGGAACATGATAGTAAGTTTCTGCTATGTATTTCCTATACATGAGAATGGAACATGATAAAATGTAATCAAAGAAAGCAATACTTATATTTGAATATCAAACTAAGTTTTCTTTGTAGTAAACGACTGAAATAACTGTGGATATTTAAAAGCAGTAAATTATGATGGCTATGAGTTCCCAATTAGAGGAAAATAATTAGTAGTAGAATTATTACAGTTGAAATGACTGCCAACAAAAATTGGACATTTTCTGATGATTAATTGAAGAAGGAACACTAGGATTAATCAGAATATGGCTTTCAACAGTACTGATTTGGTATAAGCTTCAGCCAATGGACAAAGTCACTATAATCATTCTCCTGAGACTATCTGAGCTCAGTGGTCTGACTCCTAGTGAAGTTTTTTTTAATTTGTATTATTAAATAACCATTAGGAGAATAAATCAAGAACCAAAATTGTGACTCCACATATATTTAATTTCAACTTCAGCAACTTAATAACTTCCAGGTCTCTGTTAATTCATATTTAGAATAAAGCAAATCATAATATTCTATATCTCGTGGGGCTTAAAAGGACTTAGATAAGTCAATTTGTGGAATGTCCTTATGCTTGGCAAAAACAAATCTTCCTTCTAGCTTTTCTCTATCAGCTTATGCCACAATAGGACTGTCAAACTGTAAAAATCTGTGGATTAAATGCCAGCCAGATCTTGAATCGTTTCATGTCTAAAGCAGCACTGTACTGTGAAAATGGGAATGTTCTAATCTGTGTCACTTCCCACACAGAGCACTTTGAGATATGACTAGGGCAACAAGGAGTGACAATTGGTTGCCTTGGACATGCCAGGAATCATGGAGAGATAATAGAAAGGTGAGAAAGCAAGGTTTCCATGCCTATTATAGAATTTGATTATCTTTCAGTGTAATATCAGATAAGAAAAAATATATACTGACTTATGGTGTGTTTCAGAGTTTGAGTAGCATAAACCTTGTCTGAATTCTCTAGTATTAGCATCACAAAAACATTGGCCTCCAACCCACTGATGGCCTTCTTGTGCCTAGACTCATTTTACTGAACTTGGAAGCACAGAGAAGTACCCATCTGTTCATGCCCTTTCTTGCCTCATGTGTTTTGATGTGCCCGCTGAGGGAATGTTCAATGGCCCAAAGGCCCCACAGCCTTATAGCCTGAGCCAAACTGATCATTGGATAATTGATAATAGGCCTTTTGTCTTCACATTCTATTTAGATTATGGTATGAAACAGGTGACAGGTGTTCAGAGAACATTACCCAAGCTGCCTGTTGCTGAAACATCCTGAAACCAGCAGGGGCAGGGAGTCCAGAGGAAATCCCCCTTAGCAGTTTAACAGTTCTCATGGATTTGGTTTGTGAGGATTACAATGAAGAATTATAGTGATATTGACCACCCACTTTAGAAGGGCTTTGTGCTTTTCCCTTGATAGTTTTTGTACTTATCCTTGTTTCCAAGGAAATAGCTGCAGTGTGACCAAAAAGGAAACTGCTTTTGTCCCCACGAAGGGTGTATGATGCCAATTAACATGAGAAACAATTAAACAGAAAGTTAGGAAGAAACCTGTTTTGAAACACCCAGGGTAGGGTTTGACAATTTGGTGGTAAGTGAGAGTTGCCAACGTCTCTTCTCCAAAGATTTGTACCAAAGCCAGGTGTTAGGAGAAAATGTTGGAATGCTTCTTTGAGAGACCAGGGCCAGCATTTGAACCATATGTTTTCTCAGAACTCATATTCCAGGTTCACAGTTTCCCTCGTTGACAGAGTCACTGCCTTTCTCTGAGTTCTCACATTTTCTTTCAGTTGTCTTCTTTCTATAATAACCTACCCACCTCCTTGCCCTTCCACTTACAGCCTTTGGTTATCATGGGTAGTTTAGTTATTCAGAACAACTTCACTAGTTCAGTCCACAAGCATTTCTTAAGGATCTCCCCAATGTAACACGCCCTATATGAGACTCTATTTTGTCAATGTTGGTACCATGGATGCTTCTGGATATTTTCTGAGTAGCTGGGTCCAAGTGAGGCAACAGTAACTGGCTTTCAGGCAGAGCAAACAGAGTGACTAGGTGATACTAACTTTAGAGAAAGTGTAGGAAGTCAGGTAAGAAACGTGAGAATAAAAGGAATGAAAGATAATATTTGAGAGATAAACTGATAAAATGGAGTGATTTAGCTAGTTGGATATTTGCAGGGAGTTATGGGGTCCTGGCCTGGAAGTCAAGCAATGCAACGACTTCACCATCGCTATTAAGAAAATCACCCTGTATGTCTAAGACTGCTGTAGAGAGCAAGAGGGACCTTTCTAGGATTTTGAATAAAGGGTTTTGAGTAAAGGAGTGTTGTAACTAAGCCATCTTCAAACAAGATTTGTCTGAGAATTGGGGTGAAGTAGAGAATCAGGAAGATTTCTAAGAAGTTTCCTGGATTTATTCCTGGAATGGAAAGCAGTATAAAATGAGGAAAATGTAATTTAAGACTTCAATGAACAAGAACCTGCTGAAGGAAACAGAACTTTTGCAGCATTTTACTAAAATGGTGGGCCTGACTGGGGAAGGGACAATAGCTCCAGGGGGCAAGCTCAAGTCCCCCATTTCATAGGCCCTGTTTTCAGTCTTAGAGCAACCCTACAAAACAAGTATAGCAGAATAAAATAATACAAAGCAAGTTGAGGATGACAAAGCCCAATAATTAGCAACGGTTTCTTGGAGGAGATTCCATAACGCTTCTTTTTTTCTCTTTGTTCGTATAAACCTCTTTAATTTGTTCCTCACCCTCTTTCTTTTCTTCTTTATTTTTTAAATATTTAATAGTTTAAGAAAAAATTTTATATCACCGTACAACGCCTTTTAAAAACCATGTTGCTGGTTTTATTTTTTAAATAAAAATGTTTCATTGGAAACTTAACCAGTTTGTAAGAGTGAACATTTCCTGAAATAATATTTTAAATACATCAACAGTATGGAATACGTTTTCCTCAAATTTGATTTGACTTAGTGATGTATCCTCACTTAGTTTATTCTTTGGTGGCAAAATACTGTCCTTCAGTCTGGCAATATATATTTAATAGAAATTTCTCAAAAGAACGGGCACTGTCTGAAGCAGTTCTTGAAGAAAGCAGATTCCCTCCACCCCCAAAATTAAAAGGGGCCAGAGCAATAGCACAGCGGTGAGGCATTTGCAGCTGACCCAGGGCCGACCTGGGTTTGATCCCCAGCATCCCATATGGGGATCCCCTGCGCCCCCCCAGCCCCGGGCCTGACAAGAGTGATTTCTGATCACAGAGCCAGGAGTAACCCCTGAGTGCTGTCAGGTGTGGCCCAAAAAACAAAAACAAAAACAAAAAGAAAGCAGATTTTCACAGTCATGGATAATTATGCACATATTAAGTTTGGCATTGTTTCCTGAAGCTACTTCTACCTATGTTCATAGAACCAGAATCATTCTATGAATTTTTAAAAGAACAGAACACTAGGGGTCAGTGTTCACATTGAGAAAGAAAAGGTTATACAGCAATATAGTGATTCTCTTATAAACTGCCTTTTAAATAGTGAAAAAATTGTATGAGAATAGTCTTCATGCATTTATACAACTTTATTTTTTAAGCAAGTATTAAAATTACCCAGTTATACAGTATATTTCTATAATCTCAAGAATATCTGATATTTGATTTTTTGCTCAATTCTTAATTTAATAAGCTCTTCTTTAGCAATCATAAACCCAAATAAGGGAACAGAAAATTAAAATATAAACTGGAGTAGGCCAGCTACATTCTCCACATATAGATATACTTCGATCTACTCCCAATCCAGAGTGATTTTTAGTGTTTTGTGGGAGTTTTATCTTTTCCTACTTCATTTGAATCTGTTTTCATTTCCAAGTAGTGCTTTGATTTGATGCTCTGGGTAGATTTTTATTTTTCACTAATTCACTGTAAGATAGGAAGTTAAAAAGTTATTGCTAGTTGAGTTCTAGTAATATAATGCTCAAATACCCTTCTCTTCACCAGTATTTATTTATTTATTTTACCAGTATTTCTTTTACTCCACTATTTTTCCCAGTTACCCTTCAGTCTCCATCCCCATCCCTAGCCCCGCTCTATGACTGACACTTTCTTCCATCTTGCTCTCTTCCCTTTTTTCTTTTTTAGGCAGTTAGGTTTACAAAACTATTACTGAAGGATATCATGCATATCACTTTACTTCCTTTCAATTCCAAGCTCTTGTCCAACTCGTAATATATTATTCATTCTTTTTTTAATTGCACTCCCTCAAACATTTCTATTATCTCAGACTATGAGTTTTTTTAATATCCCACAGATAAGTGTGATAGTTCTAGTCTGTTCCTCTCTCTCTCATTTATTTCAATCAACGTGAGACTCTTCATGTCTATCCATGTATAAGCAAATTTCATTACTTCATTTTTCCTGATAGATGCATAGCATTTCATTGTTTAGATGTGCAATAATTGCTTTATCCACTCACTTGATTTTGGGCATTTGAGTTTTTTACAGATTTTTGTTACTTTGCTGAATGCTTCAATGAATTCTGGATTCTTAAATTCTCTTATAGCCAGCCCTGTGCAAGTATTTTCTACAAGTTATGTCCAGATTTTATACATTTCCCCCAAAATGTTCTATTTGAAATTCATTGCTCCTAACCCTTTACAAAGTGAATCTTAATAATATATGAAAATATCCCATACTATCTATCATGTTTTCTCTGCTGTAATTATGTCTGTTTTCCTTCCTACATGAAATGTTATTGCTAAAACTGAGGCTACATTCTATGTTCACTCAAAAATGTTTCACTCTTCTAAAAATTATTTTTAAAAATTATTTTGAGAAAAGATATTCTCTTCTAGACTATGAAATTGATCTATAGAAAGTACAACAGGAAACTTTTTGGTGGGCAACATACCCAGTGGTATTCAGGGCTTACTCCTTGACCCTGTACTTAGGGATCACTTCACATATGTTAAGTGGAAAATATGAGGTACTAGGATTTGGATCTGCTTAAGCCATGTGCAAGGCAAGCATCTTACCTACTGAACTATCTCTCTGAGCCCCCACAATGAACATTTTAAATACTAATTATTATAAGAAAGGAATAAGTCTAATTGAGTTGTAGAAAGATGCTTTTAAGAAACCTTGGGCCAACTTAGAGGAATGTAATATATGCCTCAGTTTGGTTCATTGTATTGCAAGTACTATCCCATCATAGTACACCCTCAAGAACCATGTATGATGCCAAGAATGCTCTTGAGCCTCCCTGAGCACTGCTTGGTTGGGAATCTCCTCCAAAAAACAATAATAGAGCAAGATTGTACAAAGGAAAAGTTACTTCATTGTGTTGGATCAATTCAGGTTCATTCCTGAGCATCACATATAGTCTTCTGAATATTAGAGTGCCAGGAATGATCCCTAACTATAGTTATGTGGTGCCAAATTGTACTTCTCCTCCAAACAAATAAAAGTGACATTTTCTCTGAAAATCATGTTAAAGTGCTTAAGGATAGCTCAGTACTAGAGTTCCTGCTTCAATGGCCATGAGACTTTGAGTTCTTGATCTTAGGCATCACTCCACGTGCTGAGTTAAATGCTGTTGGCACTGTCGTTGGAATATTCAAGTCAAAACAAAATATAATCGTTGATGTATCAGAATCAAGTGCGTATAATCTCCAGTTGTCCAATTGGCAACAACAACATGGGAAGGAATGAAAAAAGAGAAAATTCAGATGACAATAAAGAAAAATTTGGTAAAGGGGCCTCCCAAATGATACTTGGGGTTAGGTGCCACTCCTGAGTATACTCAGTCAAGTGGGCCAGCAGTTCAATGCTAGGGTTAAAGGATTCAGTGCTTCCAGCCCCCTTTTCCAAGTGATGCTCAGGGGCAAGTCCTCTACGTCTATACCTGATAAAACTTAGGAAGTAATGTAAATCTGGGATCAAATCCAGGTTTGGTACATGCTTTACATGTACCCTAACCACTTTCTAAATACCCAGCACTCTCCCAAATCTAAAGATTTACATATAAAACAATGAAAATACGAGCTACATTCACACCAACGATGAAGAAGGGCGCCTTTGTCACTGCATTCTTGCCAATACTGGTTGTTTCCAATCTTTGTGATATTTGTTATTCACCCTGGTGTGAGATGATATCTCCTTATTTTTGTTTTTGTTTGCATTTCCTTAATAGTAAATCACCATGAACACTTTTTATAGTCCTTTTTTCATGTGACCATCTGTATATTTTTCTTAGAGAGGTGTTTATTCATTTTCTCTCCTTATTTTCTAAGAGAATTTATTAGGTTTTTGGTTGTTGGGATATGTGAGCTTTTATATATCTTGAATATTAGTTCTTTATCTAAGACAGTGTATAGAAATATGTCATCCCATTCAATGAGTGTCTTTTTATTTTAGCCCAGGTTTCTGTTGCCATGCAGAATTTTTTTAATTTGATACCATCTCATATGTTTAATCTTGTTTGTGTTCACTTTGCCAATAGAATCACATCACTGTATCTTGAAAAGTTATGTTTTCCCAAATGTATTTTATGAATTTTATTCTAATTTCAAATTCCAAAATGCACTTTGAATTAATTCTTGTAATATTGTTAGATACAGATCCAACCTCTATGGAAAACACTATGGAAATTCCTCAAAACGGTAAATATAGAACTCCCATATGACCACCCAATATTCTACCTTTTAACATCTGCTCCCTAAAAATTTAAAAACATTAATTTGAAGTGACATATGGACAGCTAAATTCATTACAGTTTAATAAAAATACTAGAATATGAAAACAGTCAATTGTCCAATGACAG
The DNA here is from genome assembly GCA_004027635.1 of Crocidura indochinensis. Lineage (NCBI taxonomy): Eukaryota > Metazoa > Chordata > Mammalia > Eulipotyphla > Soricidae > Crocidura > Crocidura indochinensis. The sequence continues at coordinate 5,271 of PVKC010040176.1, read as the reverse complement.
AAGTATAAAGAAGCTGTAGTACAATAGAATTTCTATAGTTATAAAAAAAAGTGAAATCTACAGTTCACTGCAACTTGGATGGAAATGGATGATCTTGTTAGGTGAAATCTCAAGTTCCTTATCAGGAAGACTTGAGAAATAATACATGAGTCAGGATGTTTGACTTATATGTGACTGGCCCTGGTTTAATACCAGATACACATATGATCCCCAGTTCACCACCAAGAGTTACCACCAAAAACATAGTCAGGAGTAGCCCTGAGAACAATTAGGTATGACTCAAATTGCATCCCCCACCCCCGCCAAAAAAAAAGTAGAAGGAGAGGAGTAAATATCATTTAATTTTATTCATGTAGGCAAAGAGAAACAAAATAAGGAATAGACAGAATTGTGTGATGATAAACTCTTGGCCTCAGATTACAAACCTCAGATTTTGGAGCAATAGAAGGGGAATGGGGCAATGAAGAGTTGAACTAGATGTGACAAAGGAGGAGGGATAGATGGTCTCGAGATCTTTGGGGGTGGTGAAATGTAGTAATATACTTCAATAGCATAAATGTTAACATTATTGTTTCTCTTTTACTTAAACTCTAACATAAAAATTAATTATAAAATAAGTAAAAAAAAAAGGAATTAGGTAAAATAAAGTAAATGAGTAAATAAAAAAAAGAAAACATCTACCCAAGGACAGAACTCTAGAATATTTTACTATCTCTTAAAATTCAACAGTAAATAAAGTAAAATAAAACAAATAAGTAATTTAAAAAAAAACTTGGAAGACATCTATTCAAGAACAGATCTCTCGAAAATCTAATGATCTCATAAAATTCAACAGTAAAACAATAAGCAAGCTCATTTTGGAGGGGGCAGAGTTTGATCCACATCTGATGGTGCTCAGAGCTTACTCCTAGGATCACTTACTCCTGGGATCTGCACTCAGGGATCACTCCTGACAGGCTCTGGGAATTATATGGGGTGTCAGGGATCAGCTGTATGCAAGGCAAGTGAACTACTTTCTGTATTATTTCTCAAGCCCCAATAAGCAAGTCAACTTAAAAATTGGTTTTATACCAAAGGATGTACAAATGAATCAAAAAGAATATCCAATATAATTAGTCATTAGGCAAATAAAAATAACCTGATATCAATAAATAGCTGTCAGAGTAGCTGCAATAACAAGCATAATGTCACATCCAGGGGACATGAAGAGAAATTAAGTCACTCCCATATGGTAATAAGAATGTAAAATGGAACATTGGTTCTGGTAAACAGTTTGGATGTTTCCTACACAACTAAACATGCCATTATCAGAAAGTGTCTTCTTAGGCACTTACCTTAGAGAAACTAAACTTGCTATTATGAGATGCATATTTATGTCCTCTCAGATTTTATATGTTGCAACTCCATTCCCCAATGTAATAATAGTATTAGGAGACAGTGCCTTTGGGAGATAATTAGGTTGAGATTAGGTCATATATTAAGAAGTCTCATTATTAGGAGTGCTTGCCCTTCTCTGCTCTCTACCATATGAGCATACAGTCAAGAAGTGAGGACTCAGTCTTAACTCACTTACCTGGTATCAAGATTGATATATAAATTGCAGTCTCCAAGACTGAAAGTTTCTGTATTTATAATCTTCTAGTCTGTAGTTCTGTTACTGAAATCTATATAGACAAAGACACAACTGACACAAATGCCTTTATGTGACTGTCAATGATAGCCTTATTTATAATAATCCCAAACTGCAAACTGTTCAGATAACTGAACAGTTCAACTGTTCAACTGTTCATATATTCTTTAGCAGAGAGATGAAACAATCTATGGTAAATTAATACCCAGGAATACTACTCAGTAATAAAAATTAATAAATTATTGATAGAACCACTAAATATATGTAGATCCAGATGGTTATGTTGAGTGGTAAAATGTTTGAAAAATGTCCACATTATGATGATACTATATATAGAACACTTGAAATGAAAAAAAAATGAAACAGAGCATAGTTGTATTCTATGTGTACAGAGGTTTCAAGGAGATTAGAAACCAGAAGGAAAGGTGTGATAGTTCTATTTCTAATTTGGAGAGATACATCTCCATAATGCTTTCCATAGAGACTTGACAAATGACCTTCTCACCAGTAGTAGATGAAATTTACTTTCTCTCCACAACTCCACCAAAAATGGCTATTTTTAGATTTTTTTTATATGTGACAAAAGCATCCTTTTCCCTAAGAATCTGGTGATCTTTGAAGTTGCTTCTGAGTCAGAAGGAGATGGATAGCCAGTTAATGTCAAGAAGGTTCTGCTGGGAGTAAACCATACATTTCAAGGTGATGCTATTATTTTATACATTAAAAATTTATATACACAATGGGGCCGGCAAGGTGACGCTAGAGGTAAGATGTCTGCCTTGCAAGCACTAGCCAAGGAAGGAATGCGGTTCAATCCCCCAGCATCCCATATGGTCCCCCCAAGCCAGGGGCAATATCTGAGCACTTAGCCAGGAGTAACCCCTGAGCATCAAACGGGTGTGGCCCAAAAATATATATATGTATATATATGCACACAAATATATATATATATATATATAAATTCAAGGGAATTTGTAAAAATTAGGCTGGAGAGATCATATAAACGTTTAGGTACTTGCCTTTCATACAGCTGACCCTGGATCTATTTTAAGAAACATATATGATCCCCTAAGCACCACGAGGAGTGCTGAGAATAAGTCCAGAGCATCATTGGAAATGATCCAATCCCATCTTCATCTTCAAAATGAGGAAACAAGGAATAATCTAGTTAATCTGTCCCATGTTCAGTTCCTGAGTGATATTCACATCCCTGGGCAGCAACACCATGGAGGCAAGCTGATGAATAGTTCCCAGGATGCAGTTTACTTTTAGTGAGAATATAATGATATCTAAGATATCAGAAGAAAACATTACAGAGTTTCATTTGCACTCAGGACACTGGTACTTCCCAGTCAGTGAAAACTATTGTGGACTATTTCCCACTAGAACTCAGACTTACAGAGCAGTTTCAATCGGGGATTCTGAGAATAAAAAATGCTACAGAGGATCAACTGCATTTTTCACTATATAATTACCTTTATTTAAAGGTATACTCAGAGAATTCTGTAAATCCTAGTGTTGAGTCAGTTTAGTAATCCATGACTCTTAAGAGATAGTGGTACATTTTTTAAGGTTCACATAATAGTTGTAGTCCACTTTTTGGCAGAAAAAGACAAAATATCTGTAATGACTAAATAGTGATTCATGAATAGAAATGTCTGTGCCCACACATCACATTCACAACTACTCACCACTGACAACCAGACCATGTAGTCATCAGAGTAGGCAGAAAGGGGAGGGGAGGATAGGAGTATGGAATCTTTCTAAGTGCTCCAAAAGTGAAGTCTTATTAACAGTGACAATTGTCACTCACTGTCAACTGCTGTCTCGTGTGTTCAAAACACAAACTTGATCTAAATAAGAGATTCAGAATAGACCTATTCTCTTTATTAGAAATAGACATCTTTTCTCCCTAAGTAAATTCAGATTCTGAACATGGGACTCTACCTCTAGATGAGTCTGTCATCAATAAAGGTGTTTGTGGAGAAGCTCAAGGTTGATACAAGCAAAATGATCTCCGTGGAGTATATATGGAGGATTCAGGCAGCCAACAATTATGCGTTTGAGCAGTTAACTAGTACAGCAGTGACTACTTCTGTTACCACTACTTGCCCGTTATTTATTGCTTCCTTCTTTCTTTTTCTTTCAAGACCAAATAGGACTCAGTTCACCAAGGTGATATACATCAAAGGAGTAGAAGGTGTATATGCTGGAAGTCAAGGTCATTTATTTATAATAATTCTTTTTATCCCTATCAACTCCTATTAGATCTTGATTTTTATCATCTCATGCACTCAGTATAATATCCATAAAACCTGATGAACCCAAGCAAGTTGTTAAAATCAGAAATATAAGGCTTGAGAGATAGTACAGGGGTAAAGCACATACCTTGCACAAAGTCAACCCAGGTTTAATCTCTGGAACCACATATCTCTTCCAGGAGTGATTCCTGGGCACAGAGTCATGAGTAAATCTTGAGCACAGCCTAAAATATCCTCTAGTTCTTAAAAAGCAAAGCAATATAAGAAAGAGCATAAAATAGTGTTTCATGGGGGCAGTCTGTAGACTACTTTGGTTTGACTTCCATTGTTTGAGCTACACAACTCAGGCAAGTTACTTAAACATCCTATGCCCAGAAACTATTGCAGAGCTAATTGGAGATTCTATTTGGTATCAATCAAATTCCAGGGAAACAGTATCAAGCAAAGAAGGCATGGTAAATCTTCTCATCAGAAGAGAAAGTTGTATATTATGTTACAATATAATCTACCCCTCAATTTAAACACTCCCATTCTAAGTGGAAAGAAAAGCAAAGGTATATCTGGGTAGAAAAAAATTGTCCTTATAACATTTTTAGGGTGCTAGGCTCCCAAGCAATGCTCAGGGAACCTTGAAATCATGCTGGTATTAATTAGTCAATGGCTTTGCCCAGTCCTGTTGAGCTGGGGACCTTTAGGACTACTCAAAAATGTGTGCCTAATACTCAACTATCTTGTTGACCCCCATATTTCTTTTTTAACTTTGGATAATCATTGTGGGTCATGAATTACCTCCTAGTCTCCAAAACTGTTTCCTTTTTGTTAAAGACATGATGATTTTATATAGTGGTTATACTTGTTCCTGGAAAAGGGAAAGCTTCTTTCCTTGTCCTTGTGCAGAAGAGTAACGGTCATTGATAACTGGTAGTGCACCAGTGACTTGTTAACTTTTCTTGGCTGCAAGCAGCATCAGGAGCTAATCCCAGAGCCTTTTATTAGGATGGCATTTCAAAACAGAGTTCCTTGTGCTTTTGTTGTATTTCATCAAAGGCTAAGATGAAAACCTATCTAATCTGTCCAAAGGGCCAATCTAATCTGTCCCATTAACTGTGTTTATGGAGGGAAATGCTTTGTAACATTATAGATCATAAAACTCCACTCATGAAGCAGAGGCAAAATGTTCTTGAAATTGCAAATATTGACCAATCTCTTTGCCTCTCTAAGCAGATAAAGTTGGGATGCAAGAAACATATTATCTGTCATCAAAGGAGAAAAGTAGGAGATAAAAGCAGGGTCAGAACATTTATCCTACTGCATCCACTCCTCCTGTAATATACATCCCAAACCCAAGCTGCCCAGAAACATTTTATATTAAAGCATATT
>PVKC010040175.1:0-12371 GCA_004027635.1 Crocidura indochinensis | reverse complement strand
TTTTTTTTGGTTTTTGGGCCACACGCAGTGACGCTCAGAGGTTACTCCTGGCTATGCGCTCAGAAGTCGCTCCTGACTTGGGGGACCATATGGGAACTCGGGGAATCGAACCGCGGTCCGTCCTAGGGTAGCGCAGGCAAGGCAGGCACCTTACCTCCAGCGCCACCGCCTGGCCCCCATTTTTTTCTCTTGGTAGAGGAAAACTAACATGCTTTTCTTTACCTAAAGTCATGGAATACTTTTTTTTTTTTATAAAAGGAAGGTTTAAGCTTAATACTTTTCCAAAAGATGCTATCTACTTTTGTAAACTGCACTGTGATTGAGGTCACTTTCTCTCTTAATGCCACATGATGACTTTATAATCCAATAGAATTACTTCTGTCACTCAGTTCCTCCCCTATTAGTAAGGGTGAAATCATTTTCATTTCTGATATTAAGTATTTACCTGTCAAAAAGTTTTGTCTCTAATTTCAATTTTCCTCTTGCTTGGCTATACTTTTTATATATAACCTATCAGTATTTTAGAATGTTAATTGTATATTTTAAATTAGTTGGTGCTTGTACTTTTATATTATCTTTAAGCATTCTAGCCCAAAGTAAATCAATTCAAAGTCAAGTACCAGGGACCAGAGAGATAGGGACCACAGCAATATGGTGTTTGCCCTGCAGGCAGCTGATCCAGGACTGATGGTAGTTCAAATTCCAGCATCCCACTTGGTTCCCTGAGCCTGCCAGGATCGATTTCTGAATGGAGAGCCAGGAATTAACTCCTGAATGCCACCAGGTGTGACCCCCTCCCCACAAAAAATTAAAGTCAACTACCTTTATTAGAATCAAAGATACTAATAAATATTTAAATTCTAATGACTATAATAATCCAGAGAGAGTATAAGTGTTATAGTGCTTGCTTTGCATACATCTAAGTCCAGTTTGATCTCTGGCTCTCGATGGTTCCCTCTCCCCAGCTCCACTAGCAGTTACTTCTGATCACAGAGCTAGAATAAACCCTGAGAATTGCAATGTGTGACCCAGTGTCTGCTCCTCTGAAAGGAATCCATCATAATATGAAACTATGGAAACATATAGGACAAGAATCATCCTCAGTTTATAACTCTCCACACTTCATATAGCATCTCTGTTCCAGAAAATATGTTATATGTATTTTGAACAAATTAAAGAGAAGAAAAAGGCATAAGCTATGATGGGCTGTGAAATATTAACCCCAATAAAATATAAACTTGAGAATATGACAAATGCTGGGGAAGAAAGTGAAGAACATGATGTTTGGAGATCTGAGTTTTCTTCCCTGGCATTTAGAAACATTTGCTTGTATAATGAATACTTATCTCTTGTTTTTTAAAATAGAGTTTATTTAAAACCTGGAATATGAGAATACGGAGTGTGGAGTACCAGATTAGAGGAGGACAATGGAAGAGGAAAAAATAGGTTGCCAAGAATTAATGTAAGTAGAAGGTCTAAAGCTCAAGGGTGGTGCACCAAACCCAGAGCTCTCAAGGAATAGAGAATGGGGCCAGTGGCAAAATAATAGACCAGAGTAGACAAACAAATTGGGGGAGGCCATGGCACTTTTGGAGTAAGATGAGCTCATAATACTTTGTTTATCAATACCAGAAACTGAACACCTCTCATCTGAACTGTGAAAAATATTTCTAGTAAATATTTTATTTGTAAAAATATTCATTAATAAAAACGTTTTACTAATATAGATAAAATATGTTGTTGCTAATTGTTTATATAAGATATAGTATGTTATAATATAATAATATTATTAGTCATACTATTATTTTTTAAAATTTTTATTATGACTGAAGTTCATTACACAGGATTATTTATGGTACATAGTGACAATGAATGAAGGGCATTCCCACCACCAGTGTTGTCCTCCCTCCACTCCCATTCCCTGCATGTCTCCCATATCTCCCTCCTTTACCCCCCCACCCCACCCCCAGAATACTAGTGTAACTGGTCTCCACTTTACAGCTTGCTGCAGTTTGGGTATCTACCCTGTTTGGTGTTCCTGTCTGGTCATTTTTCATTTACACTACATGTTCATATTACTGGTCCTGGTATAGTTATACTATTATTTAAATGATTTTAAACACAAACATAAAATTGAACCAATGGATTTCTAAATTCTTTGGAAGGAAACTTCCTGTGTCTAACTGGAGACATTTCAAAAGTATAATTTGTTCCATAATTATTCTTAAGATCTGTGAGAGCAGCATACAATTTATACTGTTCTCCTAAGGAATGTTTTTGACAAAATTCAGCACACTGTAGCTTTCATGTAGCAGTGGGGTGTTTACAATGCTCTATTGTTCTGTAGGGAGCAGCATTGTGGTCCCCAGCAACACCAGCTGGAATTCTCTTAAAGACCGTGCTCTTGTCCCTGACAAGTTCTTTAAAGACGTTGTTTCCCACCAATTTCCAAAGAATATTATAGAAAGAACTTTGATAAATTATGGAACTTGTGTCAGCTTGCAGGTCTTCCTTTCTAGGAAATAAAATCAGATTTGACAAACATCATTGATTTGTGAATGTATAAATTCTTCCTCCACATTCATTTCCTGAGATATTTGATAAAGAGAAACAACCCAAAGAGCACAGGAGTGGAAATCATGATTTTTGCTCGTATTAGGATGACCTTTGTCTGCAGATGCACAGACTGGCACCATTTGAGTGATGTAGTGACTTGAAGTCACAACTGAGGTTGTGAGAGGAACTAGAATGCTCTGAGCCAGGATCCAAACATCTCTAAGTATATTACCAGCATCTCATTTCATTCTGAAAATATGTACAGCTATTCTTAGAAATAAATCTTGGGTGGTCATTTCTTCCCTGGAAAAGTAAATTTCAGTGTGTATGATTGTATGTCAATATTTTAATCAGGATGAGGCAAAGATTAAGAAATAAAAAGGCCAGAGAGAGAGAGAGAAAGAGAGAGAACAAGAGAAAGAGAAGAGAGAGCAAGAGAATACAGAAGTTAAAGCACTTACTTCACACACATCTGACCCCAGTTTGATCTCTAGCACCACATCTGACCTCCCCCCAACCCAGCACCACCAAGAGTGATCCCTGAGAGAGCACAAAGCCAGAAATAGTCCCAAATTCCACTACGCCCAAGATAAAAACATCAAGTTTTTGAGGTATTTGAATTAAAATAGAAAATATGTATATAAATATGAAACTTCAGCTTAAAATAATGTCTCTATATGTGAATCATTTTTAATAGAAAAATTACAAATGTAATCCACACAACTCCTTAAAAATAATGGATTATCTGTCATGCCGCAAAGTTGTCCATGGCTGGAATGCAGTGTATGGTACAATGCCCCTTTCCTGTCTGTCAAGGCAAATATATGAAGATGAAAACTTTTTCATTTTAGACATTGGGCTTGATGCAATGGAGGTGGTGATGGTTGGTGTCATTGTTTTGCTTTTTAAATAAAACCTTCCTAGAGTGTGGTCAAAATTCATGTCCATTGGAAAGTTGATTTGGAGAAGGGGACAGTTGATTCTACACTGCGATTTACTGTTTTATAAATGTCTGCCATTGACTTGGGCAATGTTAGGAATGCTGACTGCTGTGGGTGTCTAAAGAATAGATTGTGAGAGGCCAGATAACCTCATTTTGATTCCATGAAAGTTATTCTTGGACTGATTAGCCTAAACCAGAAGGAACACAAAACATTGGAAGGCTAGCTCTGAGAAATGCTCTATAATAATAGTTGTGAATATAAGATCCCCAAAGAACCAAGAACCATTACATGGTCTTATTTAGCTCTGGAAAACTGAGTCAAAGGCACAAAGCTGAGGGGTAAGTTTGTGGTGTGCTCTGTTACTCTCCTACTGTTGAATATTCTGGAAGTTTGCTTCAAAGGAACAGTTCGTTTTGTTTTGTTTTCTTTTGTTTCTAATGTTTAGGGTTTAGAGTCATGGTTAGAGTCTGGTTAGGATTAGGTTTAGGTCAGGGTTAGTTTTAGTGTTAGGGTCAGGATTTGGCTAAGGTCAGGCTAAGGCTTAGGGTTATAGTTAGGGTCAGGAATAGGGCTAGGATTAGATTAGGGTTTAGGGTCAGGGTTAGGTTTGGGGTTAGGGTTAGGTTCAGTGTCAGGATTCAGGTCAAGGTCAGATTTAGGGTAAGTTAGGGTGAGGGTGATGGTGAGGCTGAGGATCAGAGTCATGTTCAGGACTAGATTTAGTGTTAGGTCTAAACTAGGAATATGGTTAGAATAGGGTTTAGGTTTAAGGATTGGTCAGGGTTAGGGTTATGTTTAGAGTCAGGGCTAGGATTAGTGTTAGGGTTTAGGGAACTGTTGTATTAAGCAATTGGCAGCTCACCCATACCACTTTCTTTTACTCACATTCCTGTGAGCAAAATTCAAAAAAAATTCAACCATTATGTGTGTCATACATATATTTGTACTTGCTGAAGACCTTTCAGAGCACATTTCATTGCAAATAGCAATTTTTGAGCAATTCTGTACGAGGACAAAACCAGTAAAATATACCACATCAAAATGCAAGGAATAGGGCAGAGAGATAGTACTGTGAGTTCAATAGTATCCGGAATCAATCTGTGGCACTTCATATGGTTTTACCAAGAATGATTCTAAGCTCAGAGCCAGGAGTAAGCCCTGTTCGTGTGGCCACATAATAAATACGTGCATAATTAAATAAATAAAATTAAAATGAAATGAAATAGGAAATATAAAAGTTCACAGACTATAGCAATTATCAGCACATCTTGATTCTTTAAAAATCCAGGAGTTAGATTGATAGCACAGCAGGTAAGGCATTTGTCTTGCATGTGACCCATCTGGTTTTTCCTGGCACCCTTAGGGTTCCCCTTACATTGCTACGGAGTGAGCTCAGAGTCAGGAGTAAGTCCTGAACACTACCACCTGTGGCCCCAACTCCCCAACCCCACACAACAAGTTTAATAATAATAATGATTCAAATAATGACTATTCAGAACCACAAATGTGCTATGTTTAAAAAAATATGGTTCCTATTAGGCCCAACATTCCCTACAATGAAGAAAAAATTGTAAAATATAGCTCTGGTGGCTAGGATAAATCAAGCTTTTTGCTGAAAGTTAGAGATAGAGAGAGTATAGAGTAAATCATATACTTGGCATGTGGTTCTATCCCTGAGCACAAAGGTTGAAGTAAGCCTGAGAATGCCATGTGTGGCCCAAATAACCAACCCTCCTTCACACACACAAATAATAATAATAATATTAATAATAATAAGTGAATAGATTTGGGATTGACACCCTGGTAAAGTTCATGCCTTGAATTTGGTTCGTGGCACCACAACAGAAACAGCAAATAAAAGAACCTAGAATTTGGTCAAGAGTCTCTCTTGACAGTTCTTGAGTTTCTCACTCCTAACATTTATGCCCTAGACTCAAAAGTTGTTTTGAAAGTACTCTTTCTGGGGCCCGGGAGATAGCATGGAGGTAAGGTGTTTGCCTTTCATGCAAAAGGTCATCGGTTCGAATCCCGGTGCCCCATATGGTCCCTCGTGCCTGCCAGGAGCAATTTCTGAGCATGGAGCCAGGAGTAACCCCTGAGCACTGCCGGGTGTGACCCAAAAACAAACAAAAAAATTAAAAAAAAAGAAGAAAGTACTCTTTCTCCTGAAATTAAATACAAGAGTCCAATATTACCATGTAACAAAGGCATTTCCATCAAATGGGAGCATAAGTGTTGCAACTGCCAGAGGGTTTTGTGCTTTCCCAGGTATATCTTTGTTGTGAATTAAAATTCTTCAGCCCAAGAGTAGATTTCCAAAAACTGAGGAAACAGATAAGAGAGAGTAAGGGCAAACAATTTTCTGGAAATTACTTATTTAACATCTTAATGGGGGATACCTCCACTCCTGAGAAACTCTGGCTGTAGAAAGGCAAGGAATTCAGTTTATTTTGCCTTTTGTGAAGTGGCTCATGCTTCTTTATACTGCAATAACAAGGGAAGGAACAAATGGTTCTTAAATAACATCCTGACAGGAGTACACCTGGCTTCTCCCAACTCACACTGGGATCATGGCAAATACCTGCTGTGTTGAGCTGTAAATGAAAAGATCCTTGGGATCCTTTGTTTTCCATATTTCCTTACTATATGGCATATATTTTAGTTAGGCTTCATAAAACCGGCTCATGGAAAAATGAAAATTGAGGTGAAAGAGCCACCACAGTTTTTAACCATGGTATCTACCTAGTTTATGCATCAGTGTCCCCTGCAAAGGACGCTTTTCCATGGACCTCCTTGTAGCTATTGTTGGCATTGCCACCTCATCTCCCACAGGTTTAAAGAAATGATTCCTTCTCTGTCCTGCATTCATTTTTTTCTCTCTGATGGTACCATAGCAATAACATACAGAATTATTTCTTCCATCCTAAAAGAAAATGCACAAACAACCCACCCAGCTTCTCTCGTTTTCATTCTAGCCTCTGTACCACTTCTAATTATTGGAACATAATTTCTTGAAAAGACTATCTGTTCTCTACAACTTTGATAGACACCTCCTAATCTTTTTCTTTTTATCTCAGAACTAAACAAACAAAATAAAAAGTTGACCTCACCTTAACTAGGCTCTGGAATAAGAGATTCATATGAGAAGCATCCACATCATTATTGAAGTGTGTATTGCATGTGTATCACCAGAGAGTACCCAAAGATAAAATTCAACCTTGTACATCTTTAGCTCAAGATTGAGCCTTGTACATTTTCAACTTCAGACTTATGTACCATGGTTTAAAGTATGCTGTAGAAGTGAGGGGTGTTCTACCTTGCATGTGAAATTCAGCCTTGTACATCTTTAGCTCAAAATTGAGCCTTGTACATTTTCAACTTCCAGACTTATGTACCATGATTTAAAGTATGCTGTAGAAGTGAGGGGTGTTCTACCTTGCATGTGGCCAACCCAAGCTCTGTGTCTGACCTCCCATATGACCTCCAGGCACCAGTATGAGTAATTCCAGAGTACACTGCCACGAGTAACCGCTGAGCACAGCTGGGCATGACCCAACTTTTCCTTTTCAGAATCTCCAATATCCTCTATTTCAATTAATGTCTCTATCTTCCTCCTCTTGCCTTGAATGTCAGACATTCTACCTCGTTGTGTCTTCACTTCACCTGCATAATCCAGAAGTTACTCAGTTTTTCACATCCATGCTTAGTTCTAAATAGTTACTTTTAATCTGATAGTTCTGAAGTTGTTTCCATCCCAAATTTGTGAAACTTGATAGTTTCAGCTGCAAAGGTCTGTTCCCAGCTTGCATCCCATATCCCTCTCCCTTACCCCCCAGACCGCTAGCATAAGTGGTCCCCTCTGTGTCTAACTTGTTGTAGATTGGGTATCTATTCTTTTGTCATTGGCTTTGAATTTGGTGTTTAAGTCCAATCATTTTTATCACTACTTAGTCATCATACAACTGCTTAGTCTTTGTGTCCTCCATTATTTCCCCCTCAATTTGAGAGGCAGAGCAAGATGGTTCAAGTTATGTGATTCTTTGAAGAGAAGAAAAGCAATAAAATGGGGAAAAAATCAAGCATGCCTGAAATAGGCAGAGTCCTTAGAGACTCTTAACATCAGTTTGAGAGAAGAAAAAGAGAAAGGAAGAGAAACACCACAGCAATACAAAAAGAAAAATCAAACAAAAAATCTAAAGAGCACTAAAACACTGAAGACAAGTACCACATGATCACATTCCTGAAAGAAAAACAAAATGGAGTGCAAAAAAAGAAAGAAAATGACAACAACAAAAAAAACCCCCAAAGATTAAAAAGAAAAAAAATGTGAATAAGATAAATAAATAAAAATAAATAAATATTTTTTTATTGTGCTGCCTTTTTTTCTGCATAGGCATAGTAAATAATGGGGAAATTAGAGGGTGAATTCCCTTGGCCTAAAAAAATACAGGGTTTCTCTGCCCTTAAAGTATACTGTCATGGGAATAACTACAGACTCCTTGTATGTTCATTTAGTCTCCCCTAGATCCTTTTGTGGTGTATGGAAGGCATCTTGTTTGTCATGGGTGATAAAATCAGACCTCTGTTATCTAGAGATCTTGGTATCTGCACAGGTCAAGGAATGGAGCTTATGAAGAAGTCTCTCTTTACATTTCTAGAAGATCTGTTCCTTCACTGTTTTAATCAGTCCTCTGTAGTTGGTGGTCATGGTCATTACACTGATCCTAGGATGAAGTCTGGGGTAGCATCTTTTGTATGTTTCCAGAAAGCCCATTCAGTTGCAGTTGTCTCAATTAGACCTCTGGAATTAGAGATCTTAGTTGTTGTGCAGATCATAGGCCAAAATCTAGACTGGTTTATTTTTTCTTGGTTCCAGGATTCGTTCTGCCCAGTGATGGTTGTCACAGTCAGGCATCTGCAGATGACAATCTTGGCTTTTGCATAGATCAAAGAATGACAGGTCTTCTGATTTTGTCTTATTGTTAGATAGTGATTTAAGAAAACCTGCTCTTTGATCATATTATTCCCATGTACTCTTTGTCAGGATATCTTATCAAAACTGGCACATGTTGGTGCCAGAGCAGTATTAAGGATGTCCTGGAGGGGGTTTGGTTCCTGGAGCTGTTGTGGAGAACTGTGTCGTTTCTATGTCTGGGATCCAGGGTTCAAGGTTGAACGGTTGGTGTCTAATCACCTGTTTAAGGTGGGAGGTGCCCCTGTATTGTAAAAACATATGAGTTCTTATCTCTAGTAGATAAGATTTTGTTTTTATAAGTAAGATTTTCCCTTTTTAGCATGACTTTTGTAGGAAGAAATGGTGTGACATTATATTGCTGGTGCATTTGGGGGTGTAAAGAGAAGAAACAAGACAAAAAATAAAAATATATATATCCACATATATATAAAAAATAAAGAATTTATAAAATAAAAGTAATTAAAGGAACAAAGTGATGCCGGAGACTACCTTACATGGGGGGAAAACAGGTTAATAGGTAGTATTACCAGAGAGATAGCATGAAGGTAAGGCATTTGCCTTTCGTGCATAAGGACGGTGGTTCTAATCCAGGCATCCCATATGGTCCCCTGTGCCTGCCAGGGGCGATTTCTTAGCATAGAGCCAGGAGTAACCCCTGAGAGCTGCGGGGTGTGACCCAAAACAAAACAAAACAAAAAGGTAGTATTATATAGGCCTTAAAATTATGAAGGAGGTATAGGTTTACCTATTGCCTTTTGAGATTTTCTTGTGGGGTGTGGGATCCAAGGCACATTTTCAATGCACATCCTGGTTTTCTTGTGATTGAGAAAAGATTTGTGGTAGAGAGGTCTTGGGTAGAGTTCTTGCAGGAGGATCCTTGTGGAACTGAGTCCCTTCTCAAACAACAGTCCATGTTAGGGACGGGTGATAAGGAGGGCCTCACAGCATGAGTCAGCAGGGGTGTTGGTTGTAGTTTCTTGCTGGGGTAAGTGGGTAAAAACTTACTGCATAGGAGATTGGTCCTAATGCCTAATGGATAAAGAAATAGGTATTAGGTGGTGGGGGTCCAAAAATGCCAGTGGATATTATTTGCACATCATCTGCAGGCTTTAATATTGTTGCGGTGGAGGCACACAGGTCCAGTCCGGCACTTCCTGGAGTTGCTTGGACAAGGAACAAGACTGTGGGGGAGACCTTCGGGCTGTTTCCCAAGGCCGCCAGGAAGGAGGTTGTAAGAGGGGCCTGGGGTTGGCCCTTTTGCCGGTTTCCCTGAAGGGAAGGCAGAGGATTTCCAGCCACATTCATTTTAGAATGGCAAGTATTGGCCCAGAGGCGGTCCCCCCCCCACCCGCCCCACGCATAGGCGAGCAAAATGTCCCATTTTTCCACACTTAAAACATTCTTTGTTGGTTGCTTGATTAAAGGCGGCCATGATGGTCAAGTGAACCGCCTGAGAAACCTTATGGTCAAAGGGATCAGCCTCACTACACATTTGGATCATTTCATTTAAGATCTTATCCTTATTATTAATAGCCTCTTCCCTCAAGGCTCTTTCAGCTGCTTCAAGCAGGCGATTAACAAACTCACTATAATCCTCTTGAGCACTTCACACAGTTTGAGTGATGGGGGTTACACAGACCCTTTAAAAGAGAGTGCCCTCCAGGCCCCCAGGGCTGCAGTGGTGGTTTGGGCTAACATCCCCATGGACACGCACTTCTGCATATCCTTAGAAGAGAAGCAACCTTGTCTACTTAGTTGTTCATAAGTCCAGGGGGTGCCCTGGACTTTTTTTGGGGGGGGGGGTCACACCCGGTAGTGCTCAGGGGTTACTCCTGGCTCCATGCTCAGAAATTGCTCCTGGCAGGCACGGAGGACCATATGGGGCACCGGGATTCGAACCAATGACCTTTTGCATGAAAGGCAAATGCTTTTTGGTAGCGATGCTTTGGCAACACTCCAGGAAGTCAGCCGCCAAGTAAGAAATTGAGCTCTGGTGAGGACAGCATGGGTAATCCATTCACATGGTAGCAACAGCCCCCCAGCTGAAAGGGCATCGAGAATGCACTGAGTAAAGGGCGCATTAGGCCCATAAGTTTTAACAACAATGTGCAGATCTTGCAAGGTTTTATGGCTTAGCTGCTGATATTCTCTAATTCTCCGGCTCACTGGGCGCTCGCGATTATCTGCAGGCGCTGCAGCGGTTTCTGCCTCATGGCCCTCGGCCTCACCCTTATCGTTAGGAGGTGAGGTAAGACTACCTCTCTTAGACCAATAGAAGCCACTTGGGCGGCTGCATAGTGGACAATGTGATGCTGGAAATAAAACCCAGGACCTCAAACGTGCTCTATGACTCAACCCTAGTTCAAATACAGTTAGAGTCTTTATTGTAGAACATCTTTTCAAAACTGACTTTGCTTACAGGATCAAATCTCTTTGACATTCATTTTCAACATGTCACTTCCAGAATCAGAAACTTTCACATAACTTTGGGAGGACCCAGGGAGAGAATGTTATCTCTTCCAAAGTTACTGACTGACAAAGTGAATTCCCTTTTCCATAAAACTGAAAATTATGACAGGTTCTGGGTCATCAGACTTTGCTCGCATTAGCAGGACTTCTTTCTATCTAATGCTTTGTCAAATTCATTTTTGATTAATAGATACTCAGACACACCCAGAAAGCCAAGATTAAATAACAGAATAGGATTCCAGAGAGACAGTACAGGGTTTAAGGCATTTGCTTTGCATGTAGCTGAATCCCATTCAATTTTCTAGGACTGCATTATGGTTCCTCAGAATGCTAGATCCCAAACTAACATCTGGGCACTTGTGGGTATGATTCCAACATCACTAAATAAATAATTAAATAAGCAAAAGAAAAGAAGCCATAACATGTATTTTATAGTTGAGGCATGCAATATCTCCAAAGATTATACCATTTGTTTAAATATTTGAATCTATATAAACTCAATCCAATCTTCTTAACAGACCATATTCCTTTTTCATGAAGAGTATAACCCTCAAAAAGTAAAAAAAATTAAAAATTAAAAACCCACAAACCTCTTTTTTTGTAGTTGCTGGTTTTGGTGTTTTGATTGATTTTTTGTTTTGTTTTATTTTGTTTTGTTTTTATGTTTCTTTTTTGTAGTTGCTAGTTTTGGTTTCTTGTTTGGTTTGTGTGTGTTTTGTTGTTGGTTTGTTGGGGGTTTTGTTGTTGAATGTTTTTCTTCTTTTTTCCTTTTTTATTTTAAATTGATATTTATAACATCTAGAAAGGCTCCTCTTAGTTATTTTCCTTTTTCTTTACTTTTATTTCCAACAGAACCACATAACTTGAATCATCTTGTTCTGCCTCATAAATTGAGGGGGCAAAAAATGGATGGTACCAGGACCAAGCAGGACCAAAATGTGTGGACACTGAGTGAAAATAAAAAAATGATCAGACTTGAACACCAAACCCAAAGTCAACAACCGAATCAATACCCAATCTACAAGTTGTACAAGAGGGGACCAGTTACAGTAGCATTCCAGGGGGTAAAGGAGGGAGATATGGGATGCCTGCTGGGAACAGGGGTGGAGGGAGGACAACACTGGTGGTGGGAATGCCCCTGATTCATTGTCAATATGTACCTTAAATATTACTGTGAAAGATTTGTAATTCACTTTGGTCACAAAAAATTATTTAAAAAAATGTATAGCCTTAAAAAAAGAGTGCTTATCAGAAGTTTTCCATACAACACAAAAGCAATGAGAGGAGAGTAAATGAACAGATAAGGAGTCTACAGTCAATCCCATGACACTATACTCAAAGAGTGGATAAACCCTATACCTCCTAGGCCAAGGGAATTCCCTCTCTAATGCCCCCAATATTTACTATGCCTATGCAGGAAAAAAAAA
>PVKC010040174.1:0-12386 GCA_004027635.1 Crocidura indochinensis | reverse complement strand
TTTTTTTTTTTTTTTTTTTTTTTTTTTTTTTGGTTTTTGGTTTTTGGGTCACCCCCGGCAGCGCTCAGGGGTTACTCCTGGCTCCATGCTCAGAAATTGCTCCTGGCAGGCACGGGGGACCATATGGGGCACCGGGATTCGAACCGATGACCTTTTGCATGAAAGGCAAACGCCTTACCTCCATGCTATCTCCCGGGCCCCCAAAATCTTTTTTTTATCCCACTTCCTTCCTTTCTTTCTCTTCTTTCTCTTAAGTGACCAAGCGTTTTAAATCTTGTAATTGTCTATTTTTAAGTTTTTATTATATTAAATGAATAAAATTTGGGGGCCATAATATGTGGTATAGGGGTTAAGACACTTATCTTTCTTGCAGCTGACTCTAATTCCATCCCCCAGAGCAGGCAGAAATAAGCCCTCAGCACAGCCAGATATGGTTGAATAAATGAATGAAATTTTCTCGGGTACAAATTTCTCTAATTGACAAAAAAGGCATAAGAAATTTCTGACTTAGGGGGCCGAAGTGATAGCACAGCGGTGTTTGCCTTGCAAGCAGCCGATCCAGGGCCTAAGGTGGTTGGTTCAAATCCCGGCGTCACAAATGGTCCTCCGTGCCTGCCAGGAGCTATTTCTGAGCAGACAGCCAGGAGTAATCCCTGAGCACTGCTGGGTGTGGCCCAAAAACAAACAAAAAAAAAAAGAAAGAAAGAAAAAGAAAAAAGAAATTTCTGGCTGTAAGAGACCAAAGCAATTGTACAGCAGGTAGGATTCAGTGGCTGACAACAATTCAATGACACCCCATATGGTTCCCTGAATGTTCTAGGAGTGACCTTGAGCTCAGCAAAACGAAGGGGGGGGGGGGGGAATTCTGACTGTGCACATAAGCTGTAACAAATGGTCACACCTTTGTTATGATACCTGGTTCCTGCCACAGACGGGACTTGAGATGCCCTGGATATTGCACTGTCCTGGGTTTCACTCTGCCCAAGCACTATCTGAAGGACACAGATGAGGACAGGCAGATCAGGACATCCACCTCTGGGCTTGGCACTACTGTGAACCTATAACCCTTAGGAAAGACGCTTCATTCTCACTGTCTAGACTCTTCAAATTCCCCCTAGAATGCCATGATTTTATTGTAGATTGGGGGAGGGAAATCCTCCCAGTGGGGCTCAAGAAGACAAAAGGTTCCTCTGGAAAAACCTCAGCCACAAGGACCAGGGAGTTTAATGCAAAGCCCAAAGACAGGTGATCCTGTGGCCCTATAGTGGAGGGTATCTGGGATACCCCAATGCTTCTGGGGGCCTTCAGGGTTGCACCCAGAGATGCTCCTGAGACCATACACTAGCCAGTCTCAAACCTGGGTTGGACATGGGCCTAACCACATCTCCTGGTCCAAACTCCATAATAGGGGAGGGGGCACATTGGTCATGTTCGGGGCTAAAACTCTTGACTCCATACTCAGGGTTCACTCCTAACAGTGCTCAGATGACCATATGAAATGGACCTGAGGAATCTAAAAGTCTGAAAAGTAAGCACCTTTCTTCTAAACTAACTCTTCAGCTCCCCCAAACCATAGGATTTTAAAAGACATCACTGAGGTCCTGGAGAGCACCCACAGGGAGGCTGTGTTATGGAAGTGTGTGCACACTAGGAGAATTCTAATTAAAGAAACATTGTCTCAGGGAACAAACATTCAAGAAATGTCAACTCTGTGCCAGGAATGTGAGAGAGAGACTTCTCATTAGACTCACAATTCCTTCTAAAGAAGGAAGACTAAAGAATGACATAAGCACAGCTACATCCAGGAAAGGGTCAGCACATAAAAGTTGGACTCAGAACCAAAACTGTGATCACTGGGGGTGCCCCACCCCCAAAATTACCAAACAGAAATCTCAGGGCCAGACTGGGGACATAGTTCATTTGTAGGTCACTTGCTTTGAATATGTGATATCCCCTGTATCACATATGGACCCTTCAAATTCTTCTAGAAGTAATCCTTGAGAATAGATCCAAGAACACTACTGCCTGGTCTGACCCAAAACCAAACTTTAAAAAATAAATAAAAAATTTTAAAGTAGGGGCCGGAGAGATAGCACGGCAGTGGGGCGTTTGCCTTGCAAGCAGAAGGACAGTGGTTCGAACCCGAGCATCCCATATGGTCCCCCGAGCCTGCCAGGAGCGATTTCTGAGCATAGAGCCAGGAGTAGCCCCTGAGCGCTGCCAGGTGTGACCCAAAAACAAAAACAAAAAAAATTAAAAGTAGATTCATGTTTAATAACTTTATGTGGTTTGGCTGACAAAAGCCTAGTAGCCTGATTTGGTGGGGCCATTCATTTTAGTATTGGGAAATTTGGGTATTTTTTTCTTAGTTTTTGAGTCATACCCGGCAATGTTCAGGGGTTACTCCTGACTCTGCACTCAAAAATAGCTCCTGGCTGGCATGGGAGACCATATGAAATGCCAGGATTCAAACCACCGTTTGTCCTGGATCAGCTGCGTGCAAGACAAATGCCCTACCGCTGTGGTATCTATCCAACCTGATATTGAGAAATTTTGATCTTGGCTTTAGTTTAGTTTGTTTATTTAGGGGACCTGCAATACTCAGGAACTACTCCTGTTTTTGTGCTAAAGGAACAGTCTTGGTGGGGCTGAGGGATGAAATGGGGTAATAAGAATGAACCCCCCCCCCAAAAAAAAGAATGAAACCCAAGTCAGCCACATGCAAGTCAAGCCAAGTCAAGCATCTGTTGGATCCTGAGATAATTGTTGATCTTAACAGGTTCATAAGCTCACGAGCCAACTCATTTTAGGGTTCACCTGATTCAAGGGGAGAACTTGACTGTCTCCCCATTAAGACTATGCAGAAGACCAGGGTTCACCCACAGTCCTTTACATCATGAAGCCAGTCATCAGATAGTCTTACTTAGACACATGTCAGATAGTTTCTTCCCTGGCTGCCTGACTTTGGCAAAGGAACACAGAGCTGGCTGTTGTGTGGTTCTCAAAATAACAGAGAAAGCCCCAGCCTTTCTATAGTGGGGGATTAGTCCTGGGGTGATCAGCAATGGTTGAGAGGGACAGGACATCCTTGCTGTCCACATCTTAACTGCAGCACCTCTCTTGAAGAGAACCCTGGGATCTGGGTCAGTCATGCTTGGAGGGCAATATGGGATTCCAGGGATCAAACTCTCATGTAAGGCAAATGTCTTACCTACTATACTATCTCTCCAGCCCATAATGTCTGGAAGCTTCTGCATCTGAATCAAGCCACCCTAACTGGTGCCTCAGTTCCAGCCCTGACCCAATCTTTGCTCCATCTGCAGCCCCTTCCTGATTCTCTTCTCCACCTCAGTCTCCCTAATTTCCACTTTCCCTGACAGCTGGCAGATCTTAATTTCAGAGACCTGTGTTTAATGTCTCTAAATCCAGCACCTCCTTCACCACAGACAGCAGAAACTCACAGTAAGTACACTGCCTCCTGTGGTGCTTATGTGAGGGAGAGGTGGGGTCACCCATAGTGCATGCTAACCCCTCAATAACTGGGAGGGTGGGAAACAGGCTCAGAGCAACTGCTCTGAGAAGCCCCAAGTTCCAAGGTGGAACTCCCAAACTCCTTTCCCATAGAAACGCAGTTTCCACAGCAACTGTATTTCTGGCCACTGTGATTGCTCCTGAAGATTCTCTGGTTCCACTACTTGAGCTTCACTATGCACCTTCAGTGGGCTGTCCCGGGCTGGCCTGGGAGAAGTTGGCAACATGACAAACCTCGTGGCAAGAAGTAAAGGTGAGTCCTAATAGGAGAAGGTCTGGATAAGAACTTCTGTGATAAACCCAGTCTGATATTCGGTGTTGTTTGGAATTGAATAATATGGGAGTCGCTTTGGGAACTGTACAATGATGGGTTGTAAAAGGCACTTACTCTGGTCTTCCTTGCTTCCTGGGAAGGTCAGAGGGATAGAGACGCTCAGGGCCAAGGTTAGAGAACAAGAGTGTTGTGAAGCAAACTGGATAGAGTAGAGAGCAAGGAGTTGACAATGAGAGAGAAATCGCAATTCAAACCTTGGTATTTAGATGGAAGAGAGGTCTTAAAAGCGGGAGGGTGGGGGCCGGAGAGATAGCATGGAGGTTAGGGCGTTTGCCTTGCATGCAGAAGGATGGTGGTTCGAATTCTGGCATCCCATATGGTCCCCCGAGCTTGCCAGGAACAATTTTTGAGCATAGAGTCAGGAGTGACCTCTGAGTGCTGCCAGGTGTAACCCAAAAACCAAAAAAAAAAAAAAAAAGAAAAGCAGGAGGGCCAGGAGATAACTCAATGGGTAGAGCATGTACTCTTCCTGTGGTAGATTCAGGAAGGATGCCATGGCTTGTGCAGTCCCCCAAACTCTAAGCCCCTGAGCACTGTCAGTTGTGGTTCCAAAACCAAAACCAAAATCCCCCCCAAAATCAAAACAGTGTGTCTGTGGACATATTCAAGGGTCCAGGGCCTTGCATGTTCTGCATGTACACGGACCAAATTTGATTCTTGGCACCAAGAGTCCCCCATCTTGAACCCCCACAAGCATTGCTTCACTGGCCTAAGCATCAGACCAGAAGGCCTAGAGTTTCACTGTGAGAAGTCTCTTGCCCCCTAAACACAGCTCAGTAGGACCTACCTCATATAAAAGAAACAAGGGGATCAGAATACAGACAGTAATAGCAGAGGGGAACCTGCCTGACAAGAAGGCAGGAAGCTCATAAAGGTTTAAACCAGCTTAGATGTCTAGATGGAGGAATCAAAGAGAAAAGAAAGAGTGAGAATCACAATATGAACATGAACCAAAATGACCAGAAGTGGTCCCAAAGCTGTAGCCCTGGGTGAGAGCACAGAAGACTTGGAGCCAAGGAGTGACTCCCTAATCTCCCTGGTGCCACTTCCATGACCCTGAAGTTCACATTCCCTACAGAGTCTCCAGAACCAAGACCTCATGAGCATTGTTTGCCATGGTCATGTTCATGCTGAGTGGGAGCCCTGAATGAATTCACTCACTTTTTCTCAGCAGACAGGGTACAAAGAGGCATGGGTGACAGCGCCAGCACTGAGGAACATGGTAAGAACATGCTCAAGGTTCAACCCTGCATGTAGGTACAGCTATAAGTAAGAGAGGACCAACCCACTCAGTTTCGAGGACAAGGTTGGACTTAAGTTGGAATCTGAATACTCTGGGCCAGCAGGGAAAGCATGCAGAATGTATGTCATGAAGATCTAGATTCTCAATTCCCTTGACAAAGTTTGAAATGAGGGCTCTGAACTTGTTGACTACAACCTGTTGATAGGTGCAAAAGATTAGAAATTACAGGCTCTGACCACAGGGAGTCCCAAAGAGGAAGTCCCCAGGGCTTCAATGGAACAAGGGAGGAAGTGGGAGGGAGTTGATACACTGATACAATGTCCAGAACCATTCTGATGGTGGCCTTTTGAAATACTAGCAATAATACCATAACCAACATCACTATCTCCATCTCCTTCAACAACACTTTCATCACTACCCCACTACCAAAACCATCCCCACCTCCACCACTACCTCCAAAATCACTTCCAGCAACAACAACACTACCATCACCACCACCAATGACACCATCCTTACCTCCCCTATAATATCACCATGACCTCCAACAACACTATCACCAATTACAGCAGCAGTGGCATCACTACCATCACCTCTGTCACTACCAGCTAATTTTTAACTGCTATTATGATCCAGGTACCTTTGGAGCACTTTTGATATAAACATATACATTGTATACCCCTTAACCTTATTAAATAAGAGGTTCACCTCTTATATGTTAGCAGAACAAAACAGAGCCTTGGAGATGATCAATAACTTGGCTGTGTTCATAAGGCTGGTTTTATGGCAGACGTGGGATTTGAACTCAGGCAATCTCGGTTGCCTTGCTTTCCTTCTAGAAGATACACAGCTCAAGGGTGAACTGAACGCAGCTTGGCAGGCATGTTCTTCCTCCCCGAAGCAAGAGCACAGTGGCAGAATCAATTCTTTTGTATTCCCATGAACTCTGTGTAAGACAACATCAGTTTTCTTGGAGGTCCCCCAGCACAGACAATTTAAATGAGAAACCAGTTTCATGGTACTCTGCATCGTTTCCCCATCATCAATTTGAAACGTGTGGGTATCCAGGGTTCTCTTTCTTTGCTGAGTAATAAGACACTAGTTGGAGCAAACTGTCCTGGGAGTATTAACAGGGCCCAGATCCTGGTTCAGTTTTTTTCAGCTGGTGTCTCAGAGAGTAGTGGCCCCTTCCATAGCATTAACCATCACCACTATTTCACTTAAGAGAAAATGCAGTAAATACCAGTGAAGAAACCACAGTGATTGTTTAGCAAGGTGTAGCACAGACTTTGCACGTGGAGACCTGAGTTTGATCCCCCACACCACCATGAGTGAATATCACCAGGAGTAACCCCAAGCAGAGAGTCAGGTGTAGCCCTTGAGTACCACCAGATGTGAACCCCCAATTTTTTTGAATGATAAAAATCAAGAATAATGAAGAAATTTGTTCAAGGTCTCCTTGCAGGCTAGGGGGACTATATGAGATGCCAATGATCGAACCCAGGTTCTTCCTGTGTTGGCTGCGTGCAAGACAAAAGCCCTACCGTTGTACTCTCTCCAGCCCCATGTACTAATCATGGACAGACACAGGTTGCCTTTCCCTGACACTTGGATGTTCACCCACAGTATCTCCAACATCTCCACAACATCTGTCAATGTGTCATTTCTAAGTCAACCACAATACATGTCAAGCCAAATCAAGGACCCAGCTCAGAGGGAAATTATATCCACACAGGCCTATGTGAACCTATGAATCTTGTCATAAATGTCACCCAGACATTTTTATTCATCATTGAGGGTCAGAGAAGTAGAGCTTCTCACAGCCCTAGGCCTAGATGAGCTCAAAGGGGAGAGAGTGCTGAAGCCACTACCAGCATTTCTCACCAGAGCCCAATTCAGAACAGAGTTGTCTGTGGAGCGTTGCCCCCAGCTGTTCCCCAGGACATCTTCTGAGGCCTGTCAGAGGCCTTGCTGCCTGCTCTGTCTGACCAGCAGAGATGGGGCTGGCTATGTTGAACAGCTCTCACTGCACACTGGGACTTCCCATCCCTTCACTCACTATCATTATGAATAAACTAATGGAGGATTCCTGAGAGAATCACCTCAGTAGGTGGGTTTTGAGGCCTTTCAGCTCCCTGAAAATGTCCAAATCCACCCCCAGTCACCTGGCACCCCTCACAAAGGCCCTGGGTCTCTCTTAGACAGGAGGCTTAGACTGACTGAAAACTGTGAACCATGTCTCATTCATTTCCAGCTGTCTTGCTTATCAGGGAGAGAAGCTGAGTCAGGACCAACTGCTTTCTCCCTATCATTGTAAATGAATCAAAGAAGAATTTTTAAAATATTTTTGGTGTGTGTGTGTGTGTGCTCAGGGAGAGGAGATTATTCTCAGCAATGCTCAGGGCTAATTTCTGGATCTAAGATGACTCTTGGGCCCATGCTTGGGTCCATATGGTGGTGCTCAGGGACCATATGGGGTGCCAGGGATCAAATGGGTTGGCCATGTGTAAGGCAAGTCCCTTAGCCTATTGTACTATTTTTGGGGGGAGGAGACCACACCCAGAAGCACTCAGGGTTTACTCCGGGCTCTGTACTCAGAAATTGCTCCTGGCAGGCTTGGGGGACCATATGAAATGCCAGTGATCAAACCTGGGTTCGTCTTGTATTGGCTGAGTGCAAGGCAAAAGCCCTACCGTTGTAGTTGTACTCTCTCTCCAGCTTTGTATACTATCCTTTTGACTCCTAAAGGACTCTTTCTTTTGTCATCAGTATTTTCAGAAACTCAATTCAGCTTGCCACATTAGCCAGGCCTTTTCAACTTCTCTGTCATTTTGTCATAGCCACTGATCAAGATTCTTCTGTTGGGCAAATTCTAGTCAGGTTCCAAGTCCAACTATGCCCCATCCTTGAGCCTGTTGTCCAAGGGCCAAAGTTTCAGCAGAATTCTGCCAAATCACTTTAGCTGGAATCCTTTACCCTGACATCTAACCAAGTTCTTTATTCCCCATCACCCCTACTCACCCTTTCATGTCTGCTCATCTTAGCCTGCCTTCAGCAACAGTCCTGCTCAGCTTAGTTTCACCCTCACTTCGCCCTCACTGTCCTTTCTTCATGCTGCTTCTGCTTCCCACTACCAGGCTCTCTGGCTTTGAATTCTAAACAAGGCCTACTTCAGACTCCCTGCTGGGAAACCCATATACCAGTCTTTGTACCAAAATGAGAACCCTGAACATTGTCATCACATTCTTATGATATGTAGATATTTTTGGGGGGGGCCACACCCAGCAGTGCTCAGGGGCTACTCCTGGCTGTCTGCTCAGAAATAGCTCCTGGCAGGCACAGGGGACCATATGGGACACCGGGATTCGAACCTACCACCTTTGGTCCTGGAACAGCTGCTTGCAAGGCAAATGCCGCTGTGCTATCTCTCCAGGCCAATATGTAGATATTATATATTGATATGTATATCAATATATAATATATATCAATATATCAATATAATATGATATTTAATATATGATACAGATTGTGATATATTGCATATAGAGTATAAAGAGGACATAAACATCTTAAATGTGCTTTCAAAGTGGGAGTTCATCCAAGGACTTCCCTTATCTTCCACATCAAGTATCTTCCTTCAGCTTCTTCAGATCTCTCCCTCCTACCCCTTCCAACCCCTTCCCTCTTAGAAGAAAAAATTCAGGATCCACTTCCAACTATTTATCACTGTGAAGTTGGAATCCCAAAACTACTAGGCAACTCTATTAGCCTGGCATTAACTGCAGGCAGAAACTAAGCCACTGACTAGAAATATAACAGCTCTGTTGTATTATACCTCACTAGCTGTATATGTGCCAGAAACGAGGACATAGATGAAAAATAAAACCACTGGCCGAGAGATCGTTTTTAGGTTGGAGCATATGCTTTGTATGCAGGAGCTCTAGGTTTCATATCCAGCACCACCTGGTTCCCCAGCACTGCTAGGAATGTACCCCCCCAAATAAAGCAAAAACCACAAGCACAGTCATTGTGCTATAGTATGCCTGCATCATCTGCACATGTGCCTATAATAAGCAAAGGCCAGAGAGAACTCAACATGGTTCGTATACCCAAGTTTGATCTTCAATACCACAGATTTTCCTCTAAGTACTGCTATGAGTGACTCATAAACCCTACTTACCCCCTCCCCCTTAAAAAAAAGACAACTGATAACAGAATGTTGAGGTTTTGGGGTTTGGGTTTGGAGGATTGTTTGTTTGTTGTTGTTACTGATGTTGTTGTATTTCTGGCAGAAGTTTTTTAAATTTCTTGAGGTTTATTTATTTTTCTTTCTTTCTTTCTTTAGTTTGAGCTATGCTCCAGGCTTATTCCTGGTATCCTTAGAAATCACTCCAGGTGATGCTCAGGGGATCAAATACAGAGCTGGGAATCAAACCCAGGTCATCCATGTGCAAGGCAAGCTTCTTAACTCTGAACTATTGGACCTCAAAATTTTGAGATTTCTAGCAAACTCAGTCAATGAGTCAGATCAAAGAGCCAAGACGTCCAAATAATTCCAGAAACTATGTTTAAGATCCCAATCTTAAAAGCTAAAAGTAAAGATAAACAAAGCTGAAGTTCAGTTAAAAGAGTAAGAAAAAAAGGACAGGGGCTGGAGTGATAGCACAGCAGGGAGGGTGTTTGCCTTTCATGCAACCAACTTGGATTCAATCCCATATGATCCCCAAACCTGCCAGGAATGATTTAATGCAAAGCCAGGAGTAACTCCTGAGCACCAACTGTGTGACCCTAAAACAAAACAAAACTAAAACAGAAAGGACAGATTTTTCTTTTTTGCTTGTTTTGTTGTTGTTGTTGTTGTTGTTTTGGGCCACACACAACAGTATGCAGGGCTTACTTCTGGCTCTGCATTCAGGAATCATGCCTGGCAGCATTTAGAAACCATACAGGATGCTGAAGATTGAACCCTGGTCAGCTGCATGCTAGGCAAGTGCCCTACCCATTGTACTTTCTCTCCAGTTCCTGAAGTGTATTATAATCAGTAATACACTATTGCATGGGCTAAAGACTCCAGAGTAATAGCAATTTACCTTCTACTTCTATAAAGATAATTATTACTTTTAAAAGGACAGTGAAGAGCTGGAGAGAGGGTGAGTAAGTTTCCAGTGAAGTCCATAGTGAAAAATCACAAGCAGTTGGAGGGATGGTTGAATCACTTGGGAGCTCTGGGTGGAAGACATGGTCTCCCTTCAGGTGTGGACCCATGGACCGCAACAAGCAGTTCAGTTCTTCAATAGTCTTGAGTCTTCTCAGAATCACTGCTGCCATGCTACCACCTGTCACCACAGCAACAAAAGGACAGGAAGGGAAACACAAAGAATATGTGAAATATTTTAACTTATTAATATTGGACTCATTAACATCCTACAGTCAAGTATAGCCAGATAAACGATGAAATGAGTTCACCATGACTAGCAAAACTGGAAAAACGGGTCAGAATCTATGGGTGCACAAACACTGCATTCCGGGAGAGCCGGTTTCCAGGGCTCTATGAAGGGACTGTCCAATGGGGAGCTGTCCACAAACTCCCCCTCTCCTCTAAAGCAACTTGAATCTCTACAGAGTTGTAAACTAGACGGATCAAAAGCAAACCATAGACTCAATGACTCGCCCAAGGTTTCAGAAGGGCTACCCAGGCAGGGCTGCCCATTAAAAAAACCTTCCCATTTCTCTTTACACATAGGTCAGTGAGCAGTCAAAGGCAGGGCAGAAAATCAAAGAAAGACATGAAGAGCACAGGGTTCCAGGGCACTGAAGAGGTATTTAGGTTTGGGTTTGATTCCTGAGAACACTTAAGACTGATTCCTTATGGGGCCGGAGAAATAGCATTAAGGTAATGCATTTGCCTTGCATGCAGAAGGACGGTGGTTTGAATCCCATATGGTTCTTTGAGCCTGCCAGGAGCGATTTCTGATCATAGAGCCAGGAGTAACCCCTGAGAGTTGCTGGGTGTGATCCAAAAACCAAAAATATAATAAAAATAAAAAGACTGATTGCCTAGAGGTTGGAGAGATAGCACAGTGGTGAGGGAATATGCTTTGCACCTGGCCAACTTGATTAGATCTCCAGCACACCTAGGGTCCGCCAAGTGCCACCAGGAGTGATCCCTGAGCATATAGCCAGATGTAAACCTAAAGCACAGCACGGGGTAACCCAAAAACCAGATTGATGTCTAGGGGCTAGAACTGCTTTGCAAGCAGGAGACATGGATTCATTCCTCATACTACATAGTCCCCTGAGCACTATCAAGAGATTCCCAGCTCAGAGCCAGGAGTAATCAACAAGGGGTGGCCAAAGAAACAAACAAACAAAAAAAAAACAACAAAACCAAAAACTACTGTGCCTCTGCTAATTCGGACAATTTTATTTAGTTCCCACATGTCTTAATGTCCTCCTCTGTAGAATGGGCATAATAAATACTAACAGGTATTTCTACTTCTTTGTCCCCTGTGGGCCTGAAATCATGCCAGTTTTTACTATCAAAGGCAATGTCTGAGTTCTTTCTTACCATAAATCCTTACAATAAGATGAATGTTCTTTCTCCCAAAATTCTCATTGTTTCTAGTAAACTAGCCAATTTATCTCTGCCAGTAAGATTTCAGGGCAGGCACCATTTATCACCGGGAAGGGATGGGACAGATATGCAAATGAATCTAGAAGATCCAGAGACGAGGCTCTTTATATCAAATCAAAGAGACTGCGGACCCAAAGCTGTGGCAAGAGATAAAAAAGGGCATTATGTGATTCTCAAGGAGTCATTCATCAATAGACTATACCAAGTATAAATATTTATACACTCAGCAGAGACCCAAATACATAAAGTAAATATTAGCTGATTCTAAGAGAAAAATCTAGCAATCCAGTAACAATAGAGATGAGCCCTGCCAGATGACAGTATGGAGTGACAGTTTGGACTGGAAATAAGAGTTCCTTCAATTGACACCAGTGAAGAAATTGGTGCTAGAATACTATATACCTGAAACACAGCCACAAATAACTTTGAAAAATCAGAGTGCCTTAATAAAAAGAAAGAGGGCCAGATCAATGGTGCAGCAGTAGGGTGTTTGCCTTGCATGCGGCTAACCCAGAACGAACCGCGGTTCGATCCCCCGGTATCCCATATGGTCCCCCAAGCTGGAGTGATTTCTAAGCACATGGCCAGGAGTAACTAACCCCTGAGCGTCACTGGGTATGGCCCAAAATCAAAAGAGGGAGGGAGGG
>PVKC010040173.1:0-12389 GCA_004027635.1 Crocidura indochinensis | reverse complement strand
GAGTGATTCCTGAACATAGAGCCAGGAGTAAACCTGAGCACCATCAGGTGTAGTTCAAGATCACTCCCTAAAAATAGCTGAAGTCCACTCTCGGAGTGCTCAGGGGACTATATGGGATACCAGGGATCAAACCCATGTAGACCATATGCAAGGCAAACACCTTACTAGGTGAACTAATGCTCTGGCCCCTCCAGCTTTGAACCTCTGGTCCTGTTAGCTAAGAATAGTGAGGAGAAACCTAAGGATCTCCTGAGCACTGCTTGAGGACTTTGAATATCCTCTCACAATCTCTCCCAAGTTTAAGTCTAAAGAGAAAAAAAAAACTCAAAGTGGAAACACACATTTTTCACATGTGCAAGACCTTAAATTGGATCTCTGATACGTCTAAATAACCACTATCAATAGGTGGCCATGACAGCTTGTGAGCATAGTCAGATCAGAAGCAACATGGCAGCACTGGTCCCAAAACTGACCCTTCAAGTTTATGTCAACTTGCAGAGCATTATAGGGCATGGCGGCCAGTTTGCCATCTCAGCAATACCTAGAGAGGTCCTTATAAATCACAAATGATAAAAATATAAATCACAAATGATAAAAAACAACACTCTCAAGAATTTCTACAGTTTTTATTATAAATTATTTTATCTAAAATGTAAATATCTATATAAACTGCATGCATATCAAGTACACTAATATCAAAGTATTCACATGGTGTTTGATAATAAAGAAATTTGATGGAACATCTATGAAACTTTTAGCTACTTACTAGCAACCAGTGGTTCCTCTTCTGATGGCTTAAAGTAAAAGGAAACTTTTTCCAAATCAAAGAGTGCAACCAGTGTATCTTCTAGCATAGCTTGTTCATCTGTCTAGATGAAAGTAAAATATACCTATCATGAATGTATAGGACTGAATAGATTAAAATATAACAGAGTAGAAAAAATAACATATCCTGACCAAAACTTTCACTTTTTAAAATATAAAACAATGAGTTCACTCTTACCTACAATTTTATTGCTCAAAATGAAATGAGCAAATCCATCAAAGTCACATTTCTTTTACAATTTCCCTTTTTCTACTGTGAAAATTTCTGTGAAACTTTTCATTTCATTTTGTAGAGTTTAATCATAGCATAAATTCTGCCTATACAAATAAATATACACTCAAAACATTCTAAACTTCTATACTTTTATTATAATTGAAAAGCAAAAATAGTGTTTGATGTAAGTCATAATGGTCATTCATCTTGCAATAGAATAATCTACACAATATTCAATTTGCAATTTATTAGAACTGTGATAAAAGCAATTTGTATGTGTGTAATGACTTCTCTTTCAAAGAGCTTGGGGACAAAAATAATTTTCACCTCTCTTGTTTTTATGAATCCTTAATCTAACATCTTACGAATATGAAATCCAATCTGTTTTAATCATTTGTCTCTTTATTGTAGGATTTTATTTAGAACCAGAACAGGTAAGGCCCAGATGTGATAATAAGTTCAGTGCAAGTCTCAGCAATGTCATTTTCTTAGATTTGATAGATTATGGCCTTTTTAATAGTTTTATGAAATACTATCTATAGTCTTTAAGCAATTTAATGATAAAAGAATAATCAGCCTTACTACATATACCTTATCTTTTAATAGCTGGAATTAGAAAGAATATATAGTTTTCTTATGAATGTTTACTTTAATAACTTTTTAAAGCTGCTATTTGTCAAGTTTATTGTTATTTATTTTGGTAGGTTAGTAAGGCTTGAAGGAGGAATTAAAGAATTTTTAATGTAAAAAGAATCACTCAAAAAGTCAAGATCCCAAAAAAGGGCAGCATAGAACTAAAAGGTTAAGAATTGTCACCTTGGGGCCCGGGAGATAGCATGGAGGTAAGGCGTTTGCCTTTCATGCAAAAGGTCATTGGTTCGAATCTCGGTGCCCCATATGGTCCCCCGTGCCTGCCAGGAGCAATTTTTGAGCATGGAGCCAGGAGTAACCCCTAAGCACTGCCTGGTGTGACCCAAAAACCAAAAAAAAAAAAAAAAAAAAAAAAAGAATTGTCACCTTGTCTCTTTGGTTCTTCATCGAGTATGCAGCTCACACTACGTGTTAAAGGAATGCATATTACACTATCATTTTGTAAAAGTACTTTGAAGCAGCCGGAAAATGTCATGAACTTGGAGTTAGGCAAATAAGATTGAAGAATATGCATGTTTTTTTCAGCTGAATGGAAAATGTATGGAAAGAAATGTCCCCAACAGATTGACCTCTGATCACTCTAGTACTCTAGCAGATGTGGCTAAACCCAAAAGGCCCCTTAGTGTGCTCAGAGTCACACAACCATCCGAGCCTGCAGTTCTGAAAACCAGTTACATAGATCTCAAGGAGATCTTTATGTTCTTGTTAAAAATGCAGAAATACTATGGTTTTGTAGAAAGTTTTTTCCAGCAATCAATTATTTAATTAAACGTAAAGGTTACACAAGCCCAATTCAAAAATGACATTTGAGATAAAATTTACATTTTACGAAATGTATTCATTAACCACATGGCATGGTGCCTATCGTATAAACTTCACAAAGTTATGTTACTATTAACTTAATCTAAATTTAGAATATATCATCCCCACTCTAATAGAAGTTTTACACCATTAGCATTCACTGCCCATTTCCTTTTCCCTAGCCTCCTGCCCCAGGCAATCACTAACCTACTTTGTTTTCAAAATTTGTCTTTTTAGCATATTATATAACAATGTAACTGGACAATAGAAGTACTTTTGCAACTGTCTTGATTTATAAAGCATGCTACCAAACTATATGTATAATATAGCAAGCATGCTTACTTTTATTGTCAAATAAACAATAGTATAAAATAAGTCACAACTTTGAGTTCTGGACATACTGGCTGTTTCAAGTGTTTTCTATCTATAATGAGAAATTATGTATATGCATACATTTGTATACATATTTTGTTCACGAGCATAAGAATGTACTCCTCTTGGGTGTTAATAATGAGCAGGAATTCTGTGTATAATATTTTTAGGAACTGTCAAACTGTCATTTAAAATAACTTTACTAATTTACAGCCATAGCAGAAAAGTTGAGCATTATAATTTCTTCAAATCCTTATGAATATTTGCAATTTCATATTTATCTATTAGATTACAGCTACCCAAGCCATGTATAAAAATTATCTCAGTGGTTTTGATTTGAATTCATTCAATGGCTAACATTATCTTCTTGTGTGCTTTTGGCTATTTATCTCTTAATCAGAGAAATATCTGCTTACATCCATTGCTCATGTTATTGTAATTTTTTTGTTGCTGAGTTTATTCTTTATATGCATGGTGGAAATACCAATTATCAGATATATGACATACCAATATTTTCCTAATTTCTTGGCTTTTCAAATAGCTATTATTTTTACTTGGGGGGGTCAAACCCTGCAGTGTTCAGGATTTATTCCTTGCTTTGCACATAGGGTTCACTTCAAGTAATGCTGGGATGGGGGCATATGGTGTGCCAAAGTTTTGAGTGGGCACCTTCAAGGCAAGAATTCTATGCACTGTACTATTAGCACCCAGAACAAAAGAAATTTGAATAACTAGCATTTGATTATAACATGGCAGTTTAAAACTAGGAGAAAACAAAACCACATGCAGTTATTTATTCATCCAATAAACACAGATTGCCCACCTATTGCGTAATTAGAAAGTGGTTTCCTATGTATATAATATATATTTGATAAAAGAAATAATATTTACGTAGTTCTAAACAGGCCTCTAAAGGTAGCTTATTTCATTTCTTTTCATTATTTGAATTTTTCATTAATTTTTTAATTAATTAAATACTTTTTAAATTGTATTAGTAGAAAAATAAGATTATCATAAATACTTGGAGGGCAAAATCTTTTTAAGAAGATTCCTTTTTCTCTAATGTACAATGAAATGGAATTTCTTACCTTATCATTCAGAGTCTTTATAGCTTTATAGTATAGTAATAACCCTGCTACTTTCAGCCTCATGGAAGAAAAAAATTTACTTTGCTGTATTAACCAAATATACTTGCCTAAAATCTCAAATGAGCTTCCTGGCAGCTATGCTTTCTATGCATATTTTAATAGCTACAATAGCATTTTTTGTTTAAAAATATATTTCTATTTAATGAACACAAAAGCCGGTATATCTGAGTAAACATATTTATGTTCTGATAACTATCACAAATCCAGAAATAAATAAATGAAAAACTTATAATCATGTTTGTTTTTCAACTACTAAAGACTGTGCCTTCTGATCCATGGTGGAAAACTGACACAAAATCAATGATTATTCTATAGTTATTAAGGCAATGTTCTTCAAGTTAACAGAATTAACACAGAGAAAACGGAACTAAAATCATTTAACACATGCAAATTTTATATGAGTTGTCAGAGCTTGTCTATCACACACACTCCAGAATAGCAACCTTACTGAGAACTTCCATTCCATAGCAGACTGCTTCTTTTTGACTGGGAACAAGAAACAGGCAGAAAGACACTCTTTCCTGGAATGGCCGTTTTCACTCAATGGTTCAGAATATAGGAATTGGAAACAGCTGGAGGCTTTCTAGCTTTTAGCAACCACAGAGAATAAATCAAAAAGGGAAGAAGGAATACCTCCTACATACTTATTAAAACTTTGTTTTTTCATTTAAAAAGGGATTATTTAAATATGGCAAGAGAACAGAAGGCATCAAATGTGGGAAACCCCTTAGCCCTGAATTAGAGCAATAAAAATGTCAAGGAAAGAGAAAAATGTATTTCAGGGTCTGGAAGTAATGAATGGGCAATGGTAAGAAGCTTGGACCTCACCTATACTTCAAAAATATGACAACCAACACTACTGCCTACATAGGACTAAAAGTACCAAAATAGTTACACAAAAAAATGTGCTTTCAAGGAGACAGGGAATGGGAATGGGAAGGAACTTGGGCTCATTGTTGAAAGAATGTGACACTGGTAGTAGGACTGGAGTTGAGACACTTGGATGCATAGAATCCTAGCCAACAATATTATAAATAATATTGTTTATATAAACACTAAAGACTGAAAATTATATATTCATTGCAGGGAAGACTTCCCAGCAGTCTCCCAGAGCCTAGGTACCATTCCAGACTATACTTAATCCAGTAATATGGGCCTGAAAAATTCCATCTTCTTATGCTGGAGGAGGGTGGATGGGTGATGGAAATGGAATTTAGGGCCTCCTGCATTCCAAATCTTTGAACAGTCTACCCAGATCCAGTCTTTTCAGGTAGGCAATAGACTGCTATAACAATAAGAAATAAACACTTCCTACTGGGGAACATGGAACCATCTAAGTTGCAATTGGCGGATTGTGGAAAGGTGGTTTCTTACCAAGTTAGGTGACAGAAGAGATTGAAAGTGAAACAGAACACCTGCATTGGCGATCTGGTCCAGCCACCGTCTGCTAGCTTCCCAAGTTTCCATTTCGCTTTCCTTGCTGTTGTCAAACATCTGGTTTAAGGCTGCCATGAGTTGCTCAGAAAACGCACAGACTGTGGCCACAAGACTCTGACAGAAAACCATGTCTCTCCGAAGCTGTGTCTCACTATCTGTCATCCAGATCAACAATAACAAAAATCACATTGAAAGATGTTATAGGTGGAAAAAATCCATTAAGCATTTACTTTCACTATTATTTCATCCTTTCATTAAATTTACACTATATGAAAAAATGCCAATTTAAGTTCTATTAATGAGCACGTCTTTTTAGAAGACATTGAATGCCTCCAAATATTAGGAAAAATGGAAATTATTTTCTTAATTGAAATTGTGATTTAATTTTGCAATCATTAATTTGTTTCATACATTATCAGAAAAGCAAAGGTTTATGTCATTAGCATTTTTTCAGATGGAATAAAAATTGTTTATTGCACATTTTTCAAAATAAAACTTAAAGTTCAATCTGCATTTGTGCTGGCAACTTATTATTAAAATCATTATTGAAACTATTATTATATAAATTATCAGTTATAATAATTATATTGTTATTAAAACTAAAAATTAATTTATTATTAAAATTGTTATTTTATTATTATAAATATTATTATTAATGACACTATTATTAAAATTGTCTTTAAAATTATCTGAAATCCCTCAAATATTAATGGGAAATATAAACAAATAAAAGTATTGATGTCTAATTAAAATAATAAACAATGACTGAAGTTACTTATTCAAGTTCACATGGTATAAATATGCAGTTTATAAGGTTCCTATATTACTTTTGTTTATCCTATGATGGTTGGTCCTCTGAATTGACATTCTTAGTCCAGAGGTTTTTTAAATGCAAAAAAAACTACCCCTGTGAACCTGAGCACAAAGCACTCATTTAACTGAATGGTGTGAGATGTCCACAAATTCCATAAACTATATCAACACCAAGCAGTATATTAAATGAAATATAAACACATTTCTACATATTGAAAAGTCACTTGTGCTAAAAGATCAACAAAGAATCTAGCCCAAAAACTGAATTGCATATTTCAACTGCTTAGAATCTCCTAAAATAAAACACTAAAATAAAAGACATTCAAAATGAATGTGTGGCACACAGAAATTATAACTTCCCTTTATTCAGTGTTGAGTTACCATTTTTATAAATGAAAAGGCATAATTTGTATTCTCTTGATTTGGAGGTTGCACCAGGTACTCTCAGAGATATCTCTAGAAATATCTCCCATTTTGTTGATCAAAGTTTGCTTTTGTTGGTATTTAGAGATCACATGTTACCAGGCATTGAGTATAGCCACCATCACACATGCAAAACCTGTTCTCCAGCCCCTTTGAGTCATTTCCCCAACTCGAAAAGGTATAATTAAGTAGTTTACCAAGAATACTGGAGAGTAGTTTTTAATGACCATCTATTCAAAGGTTTGTATAGACATAATATAATGCAACATATATACATATGTTGCATTATATTATATTATATATATTATATATATTTATATATATAAAACTCAGACTATCTGTTAGTACAGTTCCTCCTGACAATATTATTAGAAAAGAAAAGAATAAATGTTGAAAAATAAAAATGTTAATATTCAATTAAAAATAACAGTTGTATTAGTAGGTCAAAATAGTAGAATCTGAATTCCATGTGGTTCAATTTATTAACTGAACTAACAACACATGTCAGACATTTACAAAAGTAGACATAGTTCATGCAACCCATTCTGATAGAAATAATTTGGATAGACATAGTTTGCAGATAACTTTAAAATGACTACACGAGGACTTGAGGAATGAATTTTATTCTGTCCTAAAGGGGGAACAAATCATCTGTCTTAAACAGAGTAGATATATATTTACTTAAAGTATGCAGGGCCAGCAAATATTTACTGAGTTCATTAAGGAACATTACAAACCGAACTAATAAACAAATGATTTAAGTAAAGTGAAAATTCATGAGCTCATTACCTGACTTATCAAATTGCTGGAATTTAGTTTAACTTGTAAAGGAGCAGTTCATAAAGTTTCAGTCTAAATATGCAGTTAGAGTGCTGAGTTTGAACAAGTAAAAATGACTCCATATATTCTTATTTATTCTTTTTATTTTCTTTTAAAGTTTGCTCTGTAGTGGTAGAGCATTTGCCTTGCATGCAGACGATGCAGGATGGACCCGGAATTGATCCCAGACAATTCATATGGTTTCCTGAGCCCGCCAGGAGCAATTTCTGAGTGCATATCTAGGAGTAATCCCTAAGTGCTGCCAGATGTTCCCATAAATAAAAAATAAATTAAAAAAAAAAGCTTGCTCTGTAGTAAAGCAGAAATCTTGATCAGAAACTTTTTAATTAGGCTTGTGTGATAGAACAGAGGGTAAGATGCTTTTCTTGCACACAGCAGACCTGGCAACCAACAGACCCCAAATCCCATTAGTGTGAGCAGTCAGGGGCAAGTGCTGAGCACCACTGTGTGTGACTCCCAAACTAGTAACAATAATAATAAACTTTAAAAAAAAATTTGTGCTGTTGGAAATCAAACTCATTTCCAACTTGCCAGATACATGTTTTACAGTTGAGCCAAATAGCAGACTCAAAAGAAAAAAAAAGTTAAACATTTTAATGAATTTGACAAGAATAATCTGATTTATAACTTGAGGGCAATTTCTTTTAAAAGTCCTAATTTAGGTGACTGGAGCAATTATATATACAGAGTAGGGCCCTTACTTGCCTTGCACATGGCCAACCCAGTTTCCATGTCCAGTGTCATCTATGGTCCACCCAGGTTCACCAGGAGAGTAGAGCCAGGAATAAATCCTGAGTACTGTACAAAGTGGCTCAAAAAAAACTTCAAAAATTAAACAAAGAAAAATCTTTATTGAGAGGATTAAGATAGTATAGTAGTTAGGGCTGGCACCACAGTGCCCCAAGCACCCCAGGGACAGGGGCAGGTTAAGTTCCAACATAGCAGGATCATCACTCAGGTGCTGGTGTTGAAGTGCTGACTAGATTGGCGAAGAATCACCAGTGGGGGGCTTGGACACCCTAAGCACTGCTGTGAGTTCCCAGCAAAAAATCTTAACCGAGTGTCTCTAAGAGTCCCTATAATGAGTAAGGCCCCTTGTCTTGCAATAGGAAGTCAACATAATCATCTGAAATGGTCTCTGAATTCTACCAAGAGTGAATCATGAGAAAAAAGCCAGAGTTAGCACCGGAGCACCACCTGATGTGGCTCTAAATAAAACAAAAATCTCCCTCAGAGAGATGGGTGGCATTGGTGGTGGGAATGTTGCACTGGTGAAGGGGGAGATCTTTATATGACTGAAATCCAACTACAAACATGTTTGTAATCATGGTGCTTAAATAAAGATCTTATTTTTTAAAAAAATTTAAAATCTAAACTTAAAAGAGATCACCTTTATTTATTTATTTTGGAGGGTAGGGTGGGTTTGTGTGTCGTACTGAGCAGCTCTCATAAGTTACTCCTGGCAGGCTTGGGGAACCATATGGGATGCTGGGGATTGAACCTGGATCAGCTGTGTGCAAGGCAAGCGTCCTCGCCACTGTGCTATCACTCTGGACCCAGAAAAGTATTAAAAAATCATTAATTCAAGTTTTGGGGTATTTTGTTGGTTGTTTTGGGGCCACACCCATTGACGCTCAGGGGTTACTCCTGGCTATGTGCTCAGAAATCGATCCTGGGAGCCGGAGATATAGCACAGTGGTAGGGGGTTTGCCTTGCATGCCGAAGGATGGTGGTTCAAATCCCAGCATCCCATATGGTCCCCCAAGCCTGCTAGGGGAGATTCCTGAACATAGAGCCAGGAGTAGACCCTGAGCACTGCCTGTTGTGACCCAAAAACCAAAGAAAGAAAAAGAACTCGATCCTGACTTGGGGGGACCATATGGAACACCAGGCAATCAAGCCGTGTCTGTCCTAGGCTAGAGCATGCAAGGCAGATGCCTTACCTCTAGCACCACCGCTCTGGTCTCTGGTTTGTTTGATTTGTACAAGAGACTGACCAGTCGTTGCCCGGTGGCTATTCCTGACTCTGTTCTCAGAAGTGATTCCTGGAAATGCTCTCAAAGGGACTATATGCAGAGTGTTGGAACAATTGAACCAAGGTTAGGCTTGGGTTACATGAAAGGAAAGCACTTTACCTACATTATAAACTCTCTAGTACTTTTAGTTCAAGCTCTTAATAATCAATAACTGCAGGTACTAAACATGTCACAATTTGAATGGTATGAAATGGTGTATGTAAAGAGGTCCTTGGTTATGTCTAGGCTCAGAGTTGAGTGATAGAAATAAGTATACAAAATACCCTTGAGTCAAACTACAATCTAAAGCATAAACTAACTTATTTTTGATGATTAAAGGTGACAAGTGTGAATTTTTACATATTCTTTAATAACTGCCTATATTTATATATTCATAAAGTTTGTTTTTACTTATCTAAAAACTTATAATGTGGGCACTTTTCTCTGGCATAGTTGAGTCATAGATACAATTACTTGAACAAATCATTATAATTTTGAAATTAAAATAGGTCTCAAGAAGAAATAATAACTAGTCCTTCGATAACAGATCACAGAGATGATCTTTAAAATGTTTTCATGAAGATAATAAATTCTAAATTCTTCATGGAGAGATTTTTAGTTACCAACTTCCACTTTTGAACATATTGCAAACAACTAATTTATTGGATTTCAAAATATAAATCAATATTCAGACCTTCTCAAAAACTGTTTATACCACACAGCAAGTATAAAGAAAATCCAGAGAAACATAAAGGAGTCCTTACGTCATATTCTCAATTGATGCTTCGACTTCTTCACATATCCCTTCCCTTTATTTACTATGAGACACACTCGCAACAATTTTTAGAGTAATTATTTTTAGAATATAATAAATTTTAGTAACTGAAATAATGGTACTACAGAGCTCTCCTTGCTTTTATTTTAACTATATGGAACTTGCACACATTACCCAAATATTAAAAATTTTTAAATATTCTACTGCCCATACCTTCATCATGGGTTAAGTCTTTTGAATCAACTCAGTGAAATATGAACACTTATGAAGGTGTTAAACTATGATGTTCCCTTGTGAAATCCTTCCCTTTCTTCAGGAAATGTTATGCACTTCCTCCTTCCATCCCAGGCCGGATGGTATCCTTGTACTAGAAAACTCATTAGGAAACTTTTGTGAATTTCCTCACTTATTTATGTTCCTCAAGAAAATATTAGTCCTCAAAACCAGAGGAAGTGGCATATATAACATGAATTATACTAAAGAACTTTTGGAGGCATATAATCAGCTTTCTACAACCCACTGTATCCAGTTTAAACCATATGATTTAAGTTAGAGAACCCCAAATTAAAGTACAGGTATTCCTACTCCTAAAGTTGGGATAAAAATAAATGAAATGAAAGCATATAAAATGCTTTAGTAAAGTTACAATAATACTGTTACTGTGACTCTTCTTTATTGTAGACTATAGCATGGTGTCATGCACTGAGAGGTTTCTAAATTTTTCTAATGAACAGAAAAGTAACAGCATGATAAATAAGCCACCACATATATAGTAACTCCCAGCAAAAATGTGTATTC
Source organism: Crocidura indochinensis (assembly GCA_004027635.1). Classification (NCBI taxonomy): domain Eukaryota; kingdom Metazoa; phylum Chordata; class Mammalia; order Eulipotyphla; family Soricidae; genus Crocidura; species Crocidura indochinensis. The sequence goes on along the minus strand of PVKC010040173.1, from coordinate 1,277 downwards.
AAAATTTACAAGTAACCATTCATCACCAAATATATTACCTTTCCTCATTTATTATAAAGAACTAGAGCATGTATCACAATTGTTGTTTTTAACTTCTAGAAAAATAAAAAAATAAAATGTTTCTAGTTTTTTTGAAAGAACTTTTTCTTTTTTTAAATAAGAATTTTCTTGGGGGAAAAATGAATATTTTTCTACCTATAATAGATCTATTTAATTTCAGTATTTAAAGACCCACCTAGAGTTCTTTTCTGTATCTGTTTCAAAATCCAAACAATATTTAATCTCAGATATTTCTTAAAAATTCTTTATAAAAGTTTCATTATTAACTAGGTCTAAAGAGAATGAGATGGGACCCGGAGAGATAGCACAGTGGCATTTGCCTTGCAAACAGCCGATCCAGGACCAAAGGTATTTGGTTCGAATCCCAGTGTCCCATATGGTCCCCCGTGCCTGCCAGGAGCTATTTCTGAGCAGACAGCCAGGAGTAACCCCTGAGCACCACCAGGTGTGGCCCAAAAACCAAAATAAATAAATAAATAAATAAAGAGAATGAGATGATTTGTGGACACAAAAAAGGTCACAGTTCTTATTCTGACTATAGACAAAAGAAAGCAAAATAAGCTAAGATTAAAAAAGGAGAGAGAGAAGATTAAGAACAAAAAGAAAGGAATAAAAAATTGTAGGGAAATTATTTTGCAGTAATCTACCCTTCTCAAGCAAAGAGCATAATTTTAGAGCAGCAGTATAAAATAATTAAGCTATTTTGGGGGTGTTATCCTAGATACAAGTGGGTGGAGATTGTAATGAATTGAAAATAAGGAGAGTTATGGTAGGACTAGAAAAGTTATAATTAAAAGAGGATATAGGGGCAGGAGCGATGGTGTAGCTGTAGGGCATTTGCCTTGCTTGCTGCTGTCCTAGGACAGAGCATGGTTAGATCCCCTGGCATCCCATATGGTTCCCCAAGCCAGGAGCAAATTCTGAGCATGTAGCCAGGAAGGAATAACCCCTGAACATCACCGGGTGTGATCCAAAAATTAAAAATACAAAAATAAGAGGATCTAAATAAACAGCCATATCAGTAGGATAAAGAAATGAACTCTAGGACTACTTTCAGAATTAATAGAATTTAATAATTAAGCATCAAAATAGTCAACTAGTTACTTATTGACTCAGTAAAGTATCTTCTCATCCAGATGTTTAAACATTTGGGTTTTGTATGAATACCATTTTCTAATCATAATTTTCGTAGTATGCCTGAATCTTGATTTTTTTTT
>PVKC010040172.1:0-12408 GCA_004027635.1 Crocidura indochinensis | reverse complement strand
GAAGCCTAAACTCTACGGTTAACTCATTAGGTGACTTCAAGCAGGTCCTTCTACTCTCTGGGTTTCAATGTCTCCATGTGGGGAGGACTGTAAAGGCCCCTGTCAGCTTGCTGCAGATAGGAAATATTAATCCAGTGGCCAGAGCAATAGCACAGTGGTAGAGCGTTTACCTTGCACGCGACTAACCCAGGACCCCCAGGAGCGATTTCTGAGCGCATAGTCAAAAGTAATCCCTGAGTGTCACCAGGTGTGCCCCCCCCCACCAAAAAAAATAAATAAATAAAAGGGAAAAGAAAAAGGAAATACTACTCTTACAAGGGTGGATGTGCCTAGGTTCCTCAAGGACCTAGGCATGGACAGCTTGTGCCATCTAGTGGATAAAGTAGACACTTCAGGCAGTCCGAACTGTTCACGGAGTCAACAAGGCAATGGCCTTGTTGGGTGTGTTCAGGTAGGAGATCCCTCAGAAGATACAACAAATACCGTATTTTTCACTTTATAAGACACCCCTGACCATAAGTCGCACATAGTTTTTTGATGCTCTTCTCCTCTGAACTCAGGCCTCAGCTCCAGGAGGCATTTTCGCCATAAGACACACTTTAGGGGATGGGGGAGAACATCTTATGGTACGAAAAATACATTATTTTTGGTAGTAGTGTGAAAGTAGGCAGTGATGATGTAACTGCAAAAGGAAGAGGCAAGGCATGAAAGATATCCCAATGGTTACTTCCAAGGGAGAAAAAAATGTTTTTGTTTTTGTTTTTATTTGTTTTTGTTTTTGTTTTTGGGTCACACCTGGCAGCGCTCAACTCCTGGCTCTATGCTCAGAAATAGCCCTGGCAGGCACAGGGGACCATATGGGATGCCGGGATTTGAACCATGACCTTTGCATGCAAGGCAAACGCCTTACCTCCATGCTATCTCTCCGGCCCCTTCAGATTTTTTTTTGAAAAATAATTTTTTAACTTTATTTATTGAGGACCAGAGCTGTGGCACAGGTGGTAGGGCATTTGCCTTGCATGTGACTGACCCAGACGGACCATGGTTCAATCCCCCAGTGTTTCATATGGTCCCCCAAGCCAGGAGCAATTTCTGAGTGCAGAGCCAAGAGTAACCCCTGGTCGTCACTAGGTATGGTTCAAAAGCAAAAGCAAAAAAACAAAAAACAAAAAACAAAAACAAAAACAAAAACAAAAAACACCTTACCTTTATAGATTGGTTGTTGGGCCAAACTCAGCAGTGCTCAAGGGTTACTCCTGGCTCTGGCTCTGCACTCAGAAATCGCCCCTTGCAGGCTAGGAGACCAGATGGGATGCCAGGAATCGAACCAGGTCCCTCCCGGGTCACCAGCATGCAAGGCAAACGCCCTACTGCTGTGCTATCTCTCTGGCCTCTAGGAGAGAAAATTAAGAAAGACTTCTTGGGCCCGGAGAGATAGCACAGTGGTGTTTGCCTTGCAAGCAGCTGATCCAGGACCAAAGGTTGTTGGTTCGAATCCCGGTGTCCCATATGGTCCCCCGTGCCTACCAGGAGCTATTTCTGAGCAGATAGCCAGAAGTAACCCCTGAGCACTGCCAGGTGTGGCCAAAAAAAAAAAAAAGAAAAAAGAAAAAGAAAGACTTCTTGAAGAAAGATATATTTCTGGCAAAGGATGCTACAGCATAAAGGCCTAAATGGGCAGCTAGCACAGTCAGAGTGAAATGACACTTGTAGGGGTGCAGTACCATAAACTAGGGGGTGAGCGGCGGCTTTTGAGCCCTCATCAACAAACGTGAGATGTGTGTGTTCTTGTCATGGTATGTATGTATAAGTTATGTGGAGAGTCAAACCAGCCAGATTCCTGGGGTGGGTGTTATGCCTGTAAGGACAAATGCTGCTCCCTCTCACACCCACGGAACTTATTCTAGAACAGAAACTCCGAGACAACTCCTCTCAAGGTTTTTTTTTTTTTTTGGGGGGGGGGACACCCAGTGACAGTCAGGGGTTACTCCTGGCTATACACTCAGAAATTGCTCCTGGCTTGGGGGGTCATATGGGACACATGGGGAATCGAATCATGGTCTGTCAGCCGCACTCACACAAGGCAAACGGCATATTGCTGCGCCACCACTCTGGCCCCATCCCTCCCCCAAGGATTTTTATCTCTCTGGGAACCCTGTATTTAAGGCATCATCCAGCTGCCTTATGGAGCTGACCCAGACATTCTCTTTCATCCACAGACAAGCATGGTCTCTCAGTTCCCTGCCCTCCTCACTGCCAACCCACTTCCAGCCCTCCCACGATGTAACTTTTCCCTTTCCCAAACCCCGCCAATAGAGACGTGAGAGGTCCCATCCCCATAGTCCATGCTGCTCTCTTCTCACTACCACTAGTTCCCCCTTTTTTTTTTTTTTTTGGTTTTTGGGGCCCACACACGTTTGATGCTCAGGGGTTACTCCTGGCTAAGCGCTCAGAAATTACTCCTGGCTTGGGGAGACCATATGGGAAGCCGGGGGATCGAACCGCAGTCCTTCCTTGCTAGCGCTTGCAAGGCAGACACCTTACCTCTAGCGCCACCTCATTGGCCCCAAATAAGAGTCGAGGCATTTTACTCCCAATTTCAAAGTAGAATTCTTTCTCTTAGCAGGACCTCAGGAGGCCATTTTGTTTGTTTGTTTTTTGTTTTGGTGCCACATCCAGAAGCTCTGCCTTTTGCATTCATAAATTACTCCTGGCAGGCATGGGGAAACATAAGGTATGCTGGGATTCGAACCACCATCCTTCTGCATGCAAGGCAGGCGCCCTACCGCTGTGCTATCTCTCCAGCCCCCTTCTGTTTTTTGTTTTTGTTTTTGTTTTTGTTTTTGGGTCACACCCGGCAGTGCTCAGGGGTTACTCCTGGCTCCATGCTCAGAAATTGCTCCTGGCAGGCACGGGGGACCATATGAGGCACCAGGATTCGAACTGATGACCTTTTGCATGAAAGGCAAACGCCTTACCTCCATGCTATCTCCCGGGCCCCCCCTTCTTTTTTTTTATACTTTATTGATTGATTGATTAGTTTTTGGGCACAACCACCAGTGTTCAGGGGTTACTCCTGGCTCTTCACTCAGAAATCCCCCCAGCAGGCTCTGGGGACCATATGGGATGCCAGAATTTGAACCAGGTCCCTCCTGGATTGGGCACATGTAAGGCAAACGTCCTACTGCTATGCTATCTCTCCAGCCCCACTAGTTCCCATTCTTTTTGCCGAAATGGATCTGGGCCCGTAGGAGCCCTATGAAAGCTTCTGGAATCTCCCACTTGCTGCTGATCTTCCACATCTTGTTCACATCAGCATTCAAGCTACCTTGGGAACTCTAGTTTCAATTGTTGGGACCAGCTGGTTCTTCTCTAGTTGTCTCCGCCCTTGGTGGTGGGCTTTGTTTTCCCAGTAAAGGCTGCTTTGGCAGCCTGGAGGGGAAGCTGCCATCTTGGCTGTTAGGTCCACGTGGTGGAGCAACTGGCTTGTGAGTAAACAGTTTTCGGTGTGAGTTCCTGGCCTGTTATTCCTTCCCAAACGTGTGTGGATTATTTCCTATGTCAGAATTGCTGCCAGACCTGTGATTCTTATCCTACCCAGATTGGGGGCATGGGAATCCTTCTCCCTCTTTGGGAATTGTGGAACACACAACCCACTCATGATTTCACATTCAATAAGCCCCCAGAATCACTGCACCCCTCAACTCCAGCCCATTTTCCTGTTCCCAGATCTGCAACCGCCATTCCATATTCCTGCCATCTCACTTTACATTATTCTCTCCTCCCTCTCCAGCAGGTTCTCAGCCCACCAGACCAGTGAAACCTCAGGTCCAGGCAGCCAAGGCCTTGGAGGTCCTCCAAGATCCCTAACAGCAAGAATACTAGCTGTCTTTCCTGCCTCCTTGGTCCCCTCAATTACTCTGAACTCTCCCCAGTCCCACCAGACAGACAGCTGAGGCATCTGTCCTGAGCTAGGAAAGCCCTTCTGAAGCTAGCACTCCTTCTAGCCTCTCTTAACTCCACTTGGGGGAACCAGCAATACCTCCATGCTGACCCAAGCAGAGGACTGACATCCTTTCCTGTAGGCCTGAGGGGAATCTGTACATCTCAGAGAGGCAAAAGCTGGGGGCTGGAGAGCGGGGCCAAATCATAGACAGGCCCAGCATGAGAGAGGCCCTAGGTTCCAGCCTTGGTACCATATGGGCCCATCTCTCAGCCAAGCACCACCAGGAGTGGTTCTGGTGCCCCCCAGTACTGCTAGGTAATACCACTATTAACATAACAACAACCAGAGTATAACTAGGATCTAGTTCTTTTGGGGGGTTGGTTTTTAGGGGAAGCCACACCCGGTGACACTCAGAGGTTATTCCTGGCTATGCGCTCAGAAATCAGTCCTGGCTCGAGGGACCAGATGGGATGCCAGGGATCGAACCAGGTCTGTCCTAGATCTGCTGCATACAAGGCAAACACCTTACCACTGTGCTATCACTCTGGTCCTAAGAATCTAGTTCTGAGGAGACACCAGGGAGATTCAAACTGCAGCTTTCTTTTTTGTTTGTTTGTTTGTTTTATTTTGTTTTGGTATTGGGCCACACTAGTGGCACTCAGACTTTACTCCTAGTTCTGCATTCAGAAATCACTCCTGGCTGGCTCTGGGGCCCACATGGAATAATGCTGGGGATCAAACCCGGGTTAGCTGTGTGCAAGACACATGTCTTCCCTGCTGTGTTATTGCTCCAGACTTCCAAAGCGCAGGCTTTGTTTGTTTTGGGGGTCACACCTGGCTGTGTTCAAGGCTTATTCCTGGCTCTGTGATCTCAGGTATCATTTTTCATGGTATTCAGAGACAAATTTTAGGATTTTTTTTTTTTTTTTTTTTTTTTTTTTGGTTTTTGGGCCACACCCGGTGACACTCAGGGGTTACTCCTGGCTATACGCTCAGAAGTCGCTCCTGGCTTAGGGGACCATATGGGAAACTGGGAGATAGAACCGAGGTCCGTCCTAGGCTAGCACACGAAAGGCAGGCATCTTACCTCCAGCACCACCACCCGACCCCAATTTCAGGATATTTTACCAAGAATCTGCCTGTTCTTTTCAGAAAGACGAGGCTTAGTATGAGGGTAGGACAGCATGACAAGGGGACATTGTACTTCTGAATTGGGGATCCCAGTCCAGAAAGAGAGCTTGAAAAGGGCAAGAACCAGTGCATAGTGATGGCTCTTTGTGTTCATTTTTCTGGGCAGTCAGTGTCCTGTGGCTGTTTCTGTGTTGTTGTTTTTTTTAATTTTGTTCAGTTTTGTTTTGTTTTTATTTTGGGGCCACACCCAGCTTTGCTCAGGGGCTACTCTGCACTCAGAAATCACTCCTGGCATAGGGCTGGAACCCTAAGGCTCCAGGGATCATATGGGATGCCCCAGATTCGAACCAACATCAATCCTGGATCGGCTGCTTGCCTGGCAAGCAACCTAACGCTGTGCTGTTGCTCCAACCCCTTGTTTTTGTTTTTGAGCCACACCTTTGGTTCTCAGAGCTTGCTCCTGGCACTGTTCGGGAAACCTTATGTGGTGCTGGGCATTGAACCTGGGTTTTCTATGTGCAAGGCTCTACTTCTACCTCCCCTGCTCCCTGACCCTCCATTGTATCCAGGAGGGTATGCAGTATTCTTTGTACTTATTTGGCAACTTGGAATTTCAAAACAAAAAAACTGAGGATTGTTCAAAAAAAAATTTTTTTAAGGAAATATAGGAACATTGGCTTCTCTCTGCCTCCTTGGGACGGTGCAACTCCCCGAATCCTTATCTAGAAAGTAGCAGTTTTATCCTTGAAATGCAAGCTGGCCTGGATTCGCTTTTCTCACACCTCACTTCCACTCCTCCAGTGAGTTCTGTTAGCTCTAGTTCTGGAACAAGCCTGAGCCTGTGCTCCTCCTTCCCCCTCACATTCTGGGCAGTGTACCCCCACTCAGGATTCCTCCCACCCAGCCCACAACCACCATAGCCAGTTCCTCTCCCCAGAGCACCTCAAGAGAGCTTTCTGCAAATTGAGGCTGATGGGGCATGATGGGACAACACTAACCCAGTCCCCAAGGGTACAGAGCACCCCTTCCCACAACCTTCACCTTTCTGATTGAGACACTCCAGCTTTTCCATCTGCCTGGGGGCTCTTTCTCCAGGCCCTCCCTTGACCTATCCAATGCTCCTTCAGGAACCCTCTGACCCAGCTCTAGCCCACACTGCTTCCCATGTCCCTAAGGGACTGTCTGCATTTGTTTTTGTTTTGGGGTCACACCCAGAAGTGCTCAGGAGTTACTCCCAGCTCTGCACTCAGAACCTCCTGGCTCGAGGGACTATATGGGATGCCGGGGATCAAAATTGTGTCCGTCCTGGTCAGCTGCATGCAAGGCAAATGCCCTACCACTGTGCTAGCACTCCGACCCCCTAAGTGACTGTCTGTTTCCTGAGAGGAGGGTCCTTCACACCTAGGTGTTCCAGCACCCAACCTATGAGGCAGAGAATGGGTATATAACACAACCATGGGATTCTCCCAGGTTTGCAGGCATTCCTGCAAGTTCCCCAGTTCTCATGGGCAGTTGAGGGGTTCTTCTCCTCCCTCACTCCAAGTTTCACTAGGAACCAGGAGCTCCTGCTGGCTCCTGTCTGTACCAGAGGCATCCCTAGAATTCTAAGACCATGCCAGGAATGTGGGCTATGTGGAGGCCAGCCAAGGCCAGCCACAGGTGGGGGACTGAGAGGAGGCTGGGTGGGGCAAGGACAGCTGCTAACATTCTGGCTGGAGCTCTGGTGCCAGCCAGGGACAGCTGTCCCTCCTGCAGGCACCACTGCAGACACCTCCAGCACTTTGCAGGCAATTGGCCTTCCCCCGAGACTGGTGTCACAGTTCAGCCTCAGTCCTGGCCCCAGGTACCCATACTGGGGTGAGAGTCACAGGGTCTGGTATCTCCCTTCCCTGCCATGGAGGGAGCCTGGGCAGGGAGCCAGAGCCACATAGAGCTGCAGTTCATGTCCATATGGTCCAAGGCCACCAGAAAGGGCCCTGGGCCAGGAGCCAGGTGGCTTGGCTGTGCCCCAGACACCATCTGAACTGATATCGTCTGTCCTTTCTGGATCCTGGCATCTACCTCAGACAGGGGTTGGGGGAAGATAACCCATTATGTGGCCAGTGGAAAATTCAAGTCAGTGAGTGAAGTATTTTATTATTATTTTTTTTTTTTTTTGGTTTTTGGGCCACACCCAGTGACACTCAGGGGTTACTCCTGGCTATGCGCTCAGAAGTCGCCCCTGGCCTGGGGGACCATATGGGGCACGGGGGATCGAACCGCGGTCCGTCCAAGGCTAGCGCGGTAAGGCAGGCACCTTACCTCCAGCGCCACTGCCCGGCCCCAGTATTTTATTAATTTAATTAATAGAGATTCGGGCTGCAGGACCCCAGGAAAGAATTGGGGCTGTCAGCCCCAGGGGTGGACAGAGGGCTTAGCCCTGCCCAAGAACATGGGACTTCAGCTGCTGAGTGGCTGAGGCAGGCCTGGGGACTGTGTCTCAAGTGAATGGAACCCTTGGGTGTATTGTGTGAGGTGGGGAGACAGGTCCTTAGAAGGAAAGAGGCAAGGTCTCTAGAGAAATCCCCAGAAAGGCCTCCAGGCTTCTAGGGAGCAAGACTTTATTTGCTTCCCCAGGACAGGGCTGGGTAGTACATTAGGGCTCCAGGACAGGGGCACATCTGCACTCAGGTTTCTGGTTGGCTGAACAGAAAAGGTGGGCACAGGCAGTTGCAGACAGTGGGGGTTTACTCCACCCCCTTCATGAACTCCAGGAACTCTGTGGAGAGAGAGGCAGGCAGGTGAGGGGGGTAGGCAGACAGGCTGGGGGCCATGCGCAGTCTGTCCCCCACGCACCATCATAGTCGATGCGACCATCATTGTTCTTGTCCCCGTCTTTCATGAGCTCCTCTATATCGTCCTCTGTGATGGTTTCCCCAGTGGCCTGAAGCATCATCTTCAGCTCCTCTAGGTCAATGTAGCCATCTGAGTTCCTATGGGGAGACCAGGGGCTCAGAAGAGGGAAACTGAGGATACCCCATGCTCCCCCTACCTCTAGCTCTGCTAGGGTCAGACCAGAGGTCAAGTGTCATGCACTCACTTGTCAAACATGCGGAAGAGGTCAGAGAGCTCCTCCTCTGACTTGCCCTTGCTGTCATCCTTCATGCAGCGAACCATCATGACCAGGAACTCATCAAAGTCCACTGTGCCACTGCCTGGGGCAGAGACCGAGGCCAAGAGAGGGGAAGGGTCAGGATGAAGATCCCAAATCCTTCATGTCCCGTGTCCTCCCACCCTGCCCAGAAGGCCAGGGCAGGCAAAACAGGACACCTACTTACATCTACCCATTTACAATGGGTCCCATTGAGAGGCTAATGGGAAGGTTCCAGACTTATCTGACCACCATCCCCTGAAAACCTGCTTGCTTTAAGCGAGTACTCTTTTTTGGGGGGTGTGCCACACCCAGCAGCATTCAGGAGTTACTTTTGGTTCTGTACCCAGAAATTACCCGTGGAGGCTCAAGGGACCATATGGGATGCTGGAGATCAAACCTGGGTTGGCCATGTGCAAGGTGAACACCCTACTTACTATGATACCATGATATCACTCTAGCACCTAAGCACTGAGGCTGCTACTACCGCCATGGACAGTCCCATGGCCAGCCAGAAGTCACCCACTGGACCCCAGGGCAGAGTGTAAGGAGTAAAGGCTGGACTGGAGAGCAAGCAGGGGCTCTGGGACTCACCATCCTCATCCACTTCATCGATCATCTCCTGCAACTCCTCCGGGGTGGGATTCTGGCCCAACATCCGCATCACCTTGCCCAATTCCTTGGTGCTGATGCAGCCATCCTCAGCCCCCAGCACAAATATGTCAAAGGCAGCCTTGAACTCTGGCGTGTGGGAGTACAGTGACAGAAGCTCAAAAGTCAGATCCCAGGGCCACCTGCCACCTTGTCCGAATCCCTCTGAGTCCCCTACAGAGTACTAGGCAGAGGAACCTAGTCTCCAGCCTTGTGCTCCCTCACCCAACCCTGTCATCCACCTTGTGAGTATGGAGGGGTGGGGGTGCTCACCATTTTTCTGCTCTTCTGTCAACTGCTCTACCTAGAAGGGAAAAGAGGATTTTGGTTGGTCCCTATCCCAGAGAAACACTCTCCCACAGAGCAGAGACAGAGCAAGAGACAGCACTGCTTCCATCACAGAGGAGAGGCTTAGGGTCTTCCCTGTCCTCCCCAGACCCTGGAAGGCTTCTCAAGGCTGGTTCAGAGCTAGGGTGCAGGTGGCGCCCATTCCAGGGATGTGACCTGTGATTGCAACTGTCAGAGTCAACTAGAAACCCTTCCCCAGCCAGGTGGCCAGAGACAGCTGTAGCCCAGGCTGGGACAATAAAACCAGGCAGGGCAGGCAAAGCTGCCCCCTATGAAACCCGAGCAGGGCAGCCATTCGACTATTTTTAACCAGGACCAGAGTTAAACCTGGTGATTGTTCTTGGGGACTTGGCATGTAGGGGGTGGGCCAGTGTTATCTGTGCCTGGCCTGCTGGTGTCTCAGAAGCCAAAATTAGTCCTGGGCCCAGCAGGACTTATATGGGCACAAGGCGGAGGGCTGTCTGTCTCCTCCCCAGGGCTAGGACACTGGCTGGGTCCAGTACAGCCTTTCCCTGCCAAGGATGGGACTAATGGGGGACAGCCTGTATTTCAGGATAGCCTAGTCTATGAGATGGAGAGAGGTAAGGACCCTTCACACACACACACACACACACACACACACACACACACACACACACACACACACACTTGAGGTAGCAGCACCTCTTATCAACCCTAGTCTCTGGCTAAAAGCACCACACTTTGAGTCTGTGAGGGACCCCACTTCTGTTCCTTCTTCCTGGAACCCTACTCCGCCTGTCTCACACCTCAAAGCCTTTTCCCCAACCCCCAACTCAGATCTAGGGTTTTCAGTCCCTTCTGCAAAACCTTGCCCACCTCAGCCCCATAGTAATAGAAATATCAATCAGTCAAGAGGGGACAGTGAGTGAAAGATGCAAGAAGTTGAATATAGGGTGCAGGAGAGGGAGTCAATGAGACAGCAGCAGAGACTGAGAACTCAGGAGGCAGAAACATGGAAGAGAAACATTTGAAGAGAAGAACCAGAGATCCCAGAAGAACCAAGTAGTGGCTCTGACTCAGATAATGGGACGTGGGGACAGGCCTCCTTCACCCTCTCTGACAGCTCTTCTCCATAGCCTGAAGCAGAGCAATTGTACAACGGGTTATTCTTTGGTGAACTAGGTTTGATCCCTGACACCTCAGATGGTCTCCGGACCCCACCAGGAGTGATCCTTGAGCGAAGAGCCAGGAGAAAATCCTAATCACTGTTGGGTGTGACCACCCCCAAAAAAGACCCTGAATTACTCCATCCATCCATCCAAACCCAGGAATGCCAGATCAGCCATCTCTTAAGAATTTAGGGTCCCTACGCCAGGGTAACAAGTTCTCCTTATCTTGAACTGAGTCCCTCTCAAATTGTCTTGCCCCCCTGGGCATCCGCCTAAGCCCCCCACCCCACCATGACTCACAGCAGCCTTGTAGATGTCGTCCATGCTGAAAGCTCTCAGTGCAGGCTGCTGGGGTTGCCAGCAGGGCCTAGGCTTAAATACCACCCCCACCCCCACATTCCGGCCCAGCCCACCCCTGAGAGTGGCAGCCCCCACTTCCCCCGCCCTGATGATCTCAGGCTGCCTGACTGAGTTCACAGACACCAGGACTCCGGTCTCCTAAGACCTGTGTCCCCAGAGCAGGAGTTGGCTGCCAGGACGGACCAGGGATCTCTGACTCTGTCCCCAGGATCCCCATAAAACAGAAAGATTTCTCGCCAGAGCTATATAGTACAATAGATAAGGAGCTTGTATTGCACATAGGCCCACCCGGGTTAATCCCTAGCGTCCCATATGGTCCCTTAAACTCACCAAGAGTGATCCCTGAAACAAGAGTAAGCCCCCTGAGCACTGCTGGTTGTGGCCTGAAAACAAAAACAAAAACAAACAAATAAAATCAAGATTTCTTTTTTTTCTTTTCTTTTCTTTTTTTTTTTGGTTTTTGGGTCACACCCGGCAGTGCTCAGGGGTTACTCCTGGCTCCATGCTCAGAAATTGCTCCTGGCAGGCACGGGGGACCATATGGGGCACCGGGATTCGAACCGATGACCTTTGGCATTAAAGGTAAACGCCTTACCTCCATGCTATCTCCCAGGCCCCAAAATCAAGATTTCTTGACAAAAAGAGAGTCAGAACAGGGTAGGACTGCAAGGTAGTGGGTCTGTCCCACCCACAGCTCACCCACTTGTCAATTGGAAGGCATGGATAATCCCACTCCCCCTCTCCAGAGAAGAAGGCAAAGGCGCATGGAATTCTGACTGAGTTGGAGTAAACACTAAACACCGCCAGGTGTTGCCAAAAAAAAAAAAAAAATTTGGTGGACCTAAGCCCTTTGAAGAGTAAGCCCTAAGTACAGAACCATAAGTAAGCCTTGAGTACATCATCCCCTTCCCCTCCTCAATATCATTCTGGCAGAAAGCTAGATACTACAGGAAATCCAGAGCCTGCATTACCTGAAGCCAACCAACTCCAATTTGATCTCCAGCACAGTATATATAGAAGCTGTGAAATAGTATGGCCAGGAGTGGTCCCTGGGCAGAGCCAGGAGTTATATGTAAGCAATTCTAGGCTTGACTTTGGCAACAAATAAAATAAAATTCAACTCAGGCCAGAGAGAGAGTATTAGGGGTAAGAAGCTTGTCTTGCATAGATTGGAGTCCTAGCATCGCATATAGTTTCCCAAGCACCAGCAGAAGTAGCCCCTGAGTACTTCTAGGTGTGAACTCCTATAAAATAAGACTCCAAGGGTTGTGAGATCACCCCAGATACCATGTTTTTAAACTCCAAAAAGCTGGGTCTAAAGAAGCAGAGTAGCATAGTGTCGAAGAAATAATACATCAAGCCAGACAGGAATGGATGGACACAGCATCTGTGGCCTTTTGTCTTGTACTCTATGCCTGAGTCCCTAAGCCAGAAATCCTCTTTCTTTATTAAAATCAATTTCTAATACTAGCAGGGAGAAGATTTAGAAAGAAAAAAAGTATTTATTCAGTAGACTTTTACATATCAAAGGATGAGGTTTAAGAAAGGAGGAAGTGGGGGCCAGGTGGTAGCACTGGAGGTAAGGTGCCTGCCTTGCCTGCGCTAGCCTAGGGCGGACCGCGGTTTGATCCCCTGGTTTCCCATATGGTCCCCGAAGCCAGGAGCAACTTCTGAGCGTATAGCCAGGAGTAACCCCTGTACATCACTGGGTG
>PVKC010040171.1:0-12402 GCA_004027635.1 Crocidura indochinensis | reverse complement strand
AAAAAAAAAAAAAAAAAAAAAAAAAAAAAAAAAAGAACCAGAGATGATCTTTGTTTTAGATAAAATAAAGTATAATCTAATGCCTGTCCCTACTATTTTCCTTCACCCTGCTGGAAGCTGAATTGCTTTCTCTTGGTGGGAGAGGATCTTGCCAGGATCCAGGGGCAAGCTTCCCAAAGACCCTGCCTCCTTGCACGTCCCCTCAAGCAGTACGTTGGGATCACAGGGCAACTCGAAGCCACCAAGGTCCTTGGTAAGGCTCCCAGTCCCCCACTCCCACCCGCAGACACGCTGTCAGGAGGTTAGATCCTCACGTCATTGTCCCTTCACTTTCTCATGTGAAATGTATCTCAGAGTCAGTGCTGAATATTTTAGCAGCTGAAGGAAGGGAACTTGCCACCTTGAATATGTCGCTGACACCCAAAGGCCTGTCCTTTTCCCCAAGACTCCCAGGGTTGCTGGGTGACAGCTAAGTGCACCTGCAGATAAATGTTCTACTCCTTGACCACCATGCCCATGCCCTCTCTGGGTGTGACAGGCATCGGGCACTCTGTTCTGAAACTTTGTGATCATGCTGGGGCCTCCAGCAGAACATGATGCAGACACAATTGTCTGGGTTAGCTCAGGGGTACCTGGAACCCTGGCATTAGCCTCACAGAGACCCAGGTACTCAGACCTTCCACATAGGCACAGCCACCCTGACGGATCTGGTGAAGAAGGAATCTATTGTCCAAAGAAAACCGGATCTGTGCCCAGCTTGTGGCCCAAACCGGAGCAGGACATACATGCTGTGCAGAGAAAGCTGGCAGGCAGCTGCCTGGACTCCAGCTTCCTGTGAGTCTTGGGCTGTGTTGGGTGAGGAGCAATAGGCCAAGTGGGGTTCCAGAACAGGTGTAGCTAACACCCCACCTCCACCGCATCTCCTGACAATCCAGGGACAGACACGTTTAGGAATACACAAGCTGACTTCCACCTCTGACCTGGCTCTGATGCACCCCAGGGAAACGTGGACACTGAGCCCAGCTGAGCCCCCATGAGGCTGGTGGGATTGAGTGACCCGGAGAAATGCCCAGGTCCCCAGGCTTCAAGGTAGTGGTGAGGAAATAATCCGCAGCAGTCAGATTTCAGGAGACATGAAGCTTTATTATTAATGCACCCTAACCACCTAGGCTAACCTTTTAAGTAGCCTCTCTCCAGCCTCTCTCCAGAACATGGAAGCAGCTTGACCCAAAAAAGCCCTGGTTCCCTGGTCTGTGCCCTCTCCAGGCCTTTCCTCACTCCCTTCTGCAGAGAAAGTCACAGAAGGTCCCTGAACCATGGAAGTTGCTACTTTGGGCTCAGAACTGTCCAGACTCGGAGAAATGCAAGCGTGTGGGTTGTTTCTGGGTGAATGGGAGAGACTATGTCAAGCACTTTGTGAGGAAAACTGCAAGTGCATCTGAGAAATCAGGGAAGATGTGATGAGGAGAAATGTGGGGGGAGGGAGATAGGAAGGAGGGATGAGGGAGGATAGAGGTAGACAGGAGGGTGCTTCAGTCATGCAGATGCCTCCCTGTCCTCACACTCTTCCTTTGCACTATCAGCAGTTCATGTGGGGCCTCTCAATCTTCCCTGTTGTGTGTCAAAAAGCCAGCTGTACCCTGTCTGGCCACCTACCAGGTCACAGAGCCTCGAACATAGGCTGGAGTGAAGCGGAGAGAGCAGGGGTCAAGGCAGCCCCCCAAAGGACAAAGGACACAGAGAGGCCTCCCCATCTCTCCCAGAGGGTCCTGGGGAGGTTTCCAGTGATGGGAGCACTTGTCACCACCATCCTCACCACATGTTCTTCCTCATCAGCAGAGGCCAGGCAGGATTGGGACTCTCCTGCCAGTCCAGAGACCTCTAGTTTCCTGCACATCAGAGCACTGTCAGGTGTGCCCTGCTGAGCAGAACTCACACAAGAGTGCCCAGGTTTCGATCAATAATGGTTCATTACCGCAAGAAGCAAAAGAACCTTCATCCCATGAGAAAAGACAATCGATAGGCACCAGCAGAGATAATAGAGACGCTGGAATTATCTCACAGAGACTTAGGGCATTCGTCATAAGAGACATCAGCCAACAGTCAGTCACAGCTGAAACAATAATTAAAAGAATAGAAAGTCTTTTAAATGCAATACAATGGATAAAATAATAAAAATTTTAGGATTAAAAAATAACTGAAGTTTAAGAATAACCTAATAGCTTCGTTCAACAGAAGAATGGAGAGTAGGTAAAGAATCGATGAGCTGGAAGATAGATGAATAAAATTTGTTTCTACCCAATGTTCATTTTACTGGATTTCAAACAGAAAGTAGATTGGGAAGAAAAAAGCAACAACAATAGACAGAACCTATTGGCTATGACATAATATTTTATCTCATGACATCAGAGAGAAAAAAAAGAATGGGAACCAAAAATATCTGAATATTCAAATTTCAAATGCAGCAAACACAGAATCAACGATAAGAGAAGACCCCAAACACAATAAACCCCAAGAAATCATCATGTGAGGCATAAGAGTCAAATTTTGCAAATTTCAGAGGAAAATCTTTGATGAGCATGAAATAATATCTTGCCTAATAGAGAAAATTATTAAAATGAGAGCAGAATTCTATTCTCCATGGCTGGCCAATTCTGATAGACAGAACAGAAATATTAACCCACAATTGGACACCCAAGAACAAAGGAGAAACCAATCAGTTTTGATGAAGCGACCTGAAGAGTTGTGTAATTGGCCAACCCAACCCAAAAGGAAGGACTAAAAGAAATTCCCTGCACAGGAAGAAAGCTCTAAACCAAGGATCTTGGAATATTAAGAAATAAAGAAATTAACTGAAAGAGAAAAATGTGGAGAAGTACATTAGAATGTCCTTCACCTCTTTATTTTCTGAATTATATATGACTACTGAAACAAATCTAATGACAGTGTATAATGTGAACTACCATGTAGGAGAAGAAATTATTAAGAAAGTTATTTTATAAATGAGGGAGGGAAATGAACATGAAGGGAGAAAAATATCTATACTTCATTTGAGCTGGTTTAATGAGAGCGCTGTAACTTAAACTAAAAGATACGTGCATAAAATAATTTCCAGAGCTACACTAAAACTATATACCAAAAAAATAGTTCCTAAAGCACTGTAAGCAAATCATCTTGGAAATCTGAAAGAGTGAAATTATCCAAGAAAAGATATAAAAATATAATAAATAAAACAGAAAACAAAGAAGCATATGACCTAAGGCATTGGTGATTGCATTAAATGTGATGATGTAAATATGCCAAGTAATTGAGAATTTTCAGAATGTATGGAAACATGTATTCAACTATATGATATCAACACAAACTCGCATCAGTATAAGTAAGTGGTTAGATAGAAAGTAAAAGGAGAAACAGGTAGAGAGATAATATAGCAGGTAGAGCACTTCTCTTGCACACAGCTGACAGTTGCCAGTTCAACACATCCTATATGGTCCCCAAAGTATTTTGATGAGTGACTCCTGAGTGCAAAGCCATGAGTAACCCCTGAGCATAGCCGAGGTTGTGTTAAAGTAAAAAAGTAAATCAAATTTAAAAATAAAAAAGTAAAAGAATGTAAAAGCTATGTATGCAACATCAAATAAAAGAAAGACTGCCTATATTAAAATATAGTACATAGTAAGCTATGTATAATATATAACATATAGTAGGCTTCACAGAGAAGAAATGGCCAAAGATATTACACAATGATCAAATAAGTATTGATCTGTGTGTGAGCATCAAATATGTGAACATCAAACTGTAGATTGGTGAAGATATATGTGGCAAAAAATAGTAGAATTGAAAGTTTAGGCTGATAAATATAAAATGGCCATTAGAGATTTCACTTCTCACTCAAGAGTGGATAGAGAATTTAGTCTTATGCTGTAATCCCACAAAATTCGTCCCAATATAGGGAGTTCCTTTTCCTTTCTCCTCTACTTTCCAATAAACTTTTCTACATTCTAAAAACTTTGTTAAAAAAAATAGTTGATTAAAAAATCAGAAAATTTGGGTCCAGAGCGACAGTACAGTAGCTAAGACATTTGCCTTGCACATGGCTTTCCTAGGTTTGATTTAATCAGCACATATGGTCCCTTGAACTCAGCCATGAAATATCTGAGAGCAGGTCCAGGAGTCATTTCTGAGCAACACCAGGTGTGGTCCAATAACAAAATAATAATGATAATAACAAAACAGCTGCGTGCACCTTCTCAAGTGCTCATCACCAGAATAGACCAAATAATCAACCACAAAAAGAAACTTTGTCAAATTAAAGGAATTTAAATGAAACTGCAAACACTCACTTTAGAAACTAAAATCAAATTATGAATCTGTAACAAGAAAGATGCCGAACATTCAGAAACTGCCCAAAACTTCTGAATAACTAATGAGTCAAGGAGAAAGTCCCCAAGGGAAATTTTAAAAATACATTGAATGAGTGTGGAAATCTATCAAAATTGGTGATATGGAACTAAAGTCGTGGAGTAAGGGATATATATGGCACTAAATGCTTATGTTAGAAAAGAGAAACACTTGCAAATCCATAATCTAAATGCCCATGACAAGAAACTAGAAAACCCAAGAGCAAAATAACCTTTATCTTGCAGGTGGAAGGAAATAATAAAGACAAGAGCAAAAAATCAATGAGATTTAAAACAGAAAACCAATAGAGGAAAAAAAATGTGTTAGGTCTTTTTGAAATGATCAAGAAAAATAACAAAGTTCTTGCATGATTGAAATAAGTGGAAGAAATGATTCATATCAGGAAAGAAATAAGGGACATAATTACAGACATCAAGTGAGAAAGAAAAACCACAAACAACTCTCTATATATAAATCTGACAACACAGATTAAATGACCAATTTCTCAGAAAGTACAAACTATCTCATGTCATTTAAAATCTAAAATATATATGGGGCCCGGGAGATGGCATGGAGGTAAGGCGTTTGCCTTTCATGCAAAAGGTCATCAGTTCGAATCCCGGTGCCCCATATGGTCCCCCGTGCCTGCCAGGAGCAATTTCTGAGCATGGAGCCAGGAGTAACCCCTGAGCACTGCGGGGTGTGAGCCAAAAACCAAAATAAATAAATAAATAAATAAATAAATAAATAAATAAATATAAAATATATCATTGGAGTGACTCAATATTTAAAAAATACAGTACTGAGAAAAGGCACAACGCCCAATTTTAGTATAGAAACCTACAAGACAATTAAAGAACTACAAAGTACGGCTTTTAGAAAATGGAAGATTAATTGTATAAAGTCAGTTATTTCTTGAGTCAAAACCAGGCAAGGATAATACAAAAATGAAAATTACTATTTGATATACATCACAACTAGATAGAAAATAAAATAAATCACAAAGTGACGCAAAAAGAACTCAGCTACCCAATTATCATATTTTATCATAATAAATAAAATCCAGGAATCCTATGTCCAGTTATCTATTATAAGCTACTGTAGTTAATTCCAGGGATGCAAGAAAGATTCAATATTTTTTTTTTTGGTTTTTGGGCCACACCCAGTGACGCTCAGGGGTTACTCCTGGCTATACGCTCAGAAGTCGCTCCTGGCAGGCATGGGGGACCATATGGGAACCGGGGGATCGAATCGTGGTCTGTCCTAGGCAAGGCAGCAGGCACCTTACCTCCTGCGCCACCTCCCGGCTCCCAGATTCAATATTTGAAATTAAATCAATATATCCCCTATATTAAAAGGCTAAAGAAGAAAATAGCATCACCATTCTAACTAATGCTGAAAAGACACTTGAAAAAAATTCAATACCCATTCATGTTACATCTCATAAAACTAGGTATAAAGGGGGGCACTGACTCCCTAATACTGACACTTTCTCCCACCAGACAGAAATAATCCGAATATATCTGTTCTCACCACCTACACTGAGTACAGCCCTAGGACAAGAAGATGGAATAACAGGTGCCCAGATAGGAAAAGAAGAAATCAAATAGTCCCTAGTTGCAGGTTATACATGTAGAAATTTCATCTAATTTATAGAAGAATTCAAGAACTAAGACATGAATGTGGTTACATTCCAGAACCAAGAGCAACACACAAAACCAAGCATGTTTTTGAGACTAGAAATCAATGAGATGTGAAAGCAAAATCACATACAACCATTCAAAAAGAAAACACAAAATATTTACACAAAACACTATTACATGTATATAGAACTTTTATGCCAAACTATGAAACTCTGATGAAATAATTTAAATAATGTCTCAATATGAGAGGCATACCATGTTCATGAACTGGAAGACAGCACAATTTAGATTTATCAATTCTATGCAAGCTACTACACTCTTTTAGTAAAATTCGCATCAAAGTCCCAAGAGAATATTTTTTGCGGATAAATTATTCCTTTAAAATGTGTGTGGATGGGTCAGAAAGATATTACATTAAGGCCTGCATGTGACCAACCTATTTGATCCCCAGCATTATACATAGTCACCAATCCTCTCCAGGAGTGATCCCTGAGCTCAGAGTCAGGAATCAGCCCTGAACTTTTCCCAAAGACCAAAAATTTATATTAAAATATTATATTAAATATGTATGGAGAGTGTAGCAGTTAACA
This sequence comes from Crocidura indochinensis, assembly GCA_004027635.1. Taxonomy (NCBI): domain Eukaryota; kingdom Metazoa; phylum Chordata; class Mammalia; order Eulipotyphla; family Soricidae; genus Crocidura; species Crocidura indochinensis. Next base: position 5,768 of record PVKC010040171.1, on the reverse strand, counting down.
CAAGGGGAATAGAGTTCATTTTCTTTGGGTTTATTTGAGGGGGTTATTTTGCTTAAACATATAAAAAACAAAAATAAATTACCAAAATAAATGAGTTATTGTCTTTCTTTCTTTTGATAAGGTATATGACATTAATTTAGTTGCCTATGTTGAATCACAGTTGGATCCCACTTGATCCTGGTGTATGACCCTCTGATATATTGTTGAATTAGGTTTGCAAAGATATTGTTGAGAAGTTTTTTGCATCAATGTTCACCAGTGCTGTTGACCTGAAGCTTTCTTTTTTTATATAATATTTCTGTTTGGATTATTAATATAATTAAGAATCTATGGGGTCAGAGAGATAGCATGGAGGTAAGGCATTAGCCTTTCATGCAGAAGTACAGTGGTTTGAATCCCGGTATCCCATATGGTCCCCTGAGCCTGCCAGGGTCAATTTCTGAGCATAGAGCCAGGAGTAAGCCCTGAGCGCTGCCAGGTGTGACCCAAAAACAAAACAAAACAAAAAAAAAAAAAGAATCTATACAGAAGTTGGTAGGAAATATTCCTGTTTCTTCAATATTTTGAAAAGCTTAGTACAGTTATTTAGTTTTCTTTGAAGTTCTGCTATATCTGCCCAAGAAGTCTTCTGTTCTGATCCAAAGTTTGTGTATCTGGGAAGATTTTTATTATTAATTACTTTTTCCATTTTCTTTTTTTTTTTTTTTTTTTTGGTTTTTGGTTTTTGGGTCACACCCGGCAGTGCTCAGGGGTTACTCCTGGCTCCATGCTCAGAAATTGCTCCTGGCAGGCACGGGGGACCATATGGGGCACCGGGATTCGAACCGATGACCTTTTGCATGAAAGGCAAACGCCTTACCTCCATGCTATCTCCCGGGCCCCCTTTTTTCATTTTCTTACTTGTGACTGGTTTGTTCATGTTTCCTACTTCCTCCTCATTTAATTTTGAGAACTTACATGCATCCAGAAATTTATCAATTTCTTATAAGCTCTCCAGCTGGATAGTGAAGGGTTTAATAATCTCTTAGGATCTTTTCTGTTTCTGAAGAATTTGTTGCAATATCTCCTTTTTTCTCTGATCTCATTTATTTGAAGTTTTGCTGGGTTTTTTCCTTGTGAGTTTACCTAAAGTTTTATATATCCTATTTATATTTTCAAAGAACCAGCTCCTGGTTTCATTGTTCCTTTGTTTTGTTTTTATTTCAAGAGCATTGATGTCTGCTCTAGTTTTTATTATTTCCTCTAAAGAGTCAAAGTAGGAGATGAGAGAGCATAAAATAAATGCTCACACACTGTAAAATTACCCAGGCAGACGAGTCTGAAGACGGGTAGCTGCAAAGGGTTAATAAACCAAGTTAGTCAGGAAAGAGTCATGGAGCCAGTGGCTTCTTCCTCATGGTGTCTCACCAGACACCAGACCTACCTTTTTTAATTCTTCTAGTAAAAATTCACCAGGGCAGGGGAATGTTTAGTGATCCAGGTGGGTATTTACATATCAAAGGGAGATATGTTTATGCTTAAAAAAAAAAAGGAAGGAAGATGGGAACCATCTTTGTTTTTTGTTTTGGGTTAATAGCTAGGTGTCATCTTACAGGAGGGACTCTGGGATTATGGGGTGGTGGGATTAGAGCTGAGAACACTGGTAGCCTGAAGCAACTTTATAAATCAGAGTTTCCAAATAAAAATAGATATGTGTGGAAAGGCACAGATTCTTAAATAGCTAAAACAATCTTGAAAAATGAGATTTTTCTTATCCTTCTCTATCGAGTCTGCTTCTCTAGAGATCTCTACCAAGATGTCTACTTTACTCTTTACACAGCAAAACAAAACAAAATTAATTTTGGTATGGGAGAGAAAGGCAGAAATGAATAAAATAGGCTCCGAGAAATGGCCAATATGATTCTGTAAGGCACCAAAGTCCAGGCCCACTATAGAGACAGAAATACTTCTTCAACAAAAGATGTTGAAATTAAATATCATGTGAGAAGAAAATTCAACCTGAACCTTATATCTTGGATAAAAATGAATTCAAAGGAATGGTACATTCAAATGGAAACACAAAACCATTATCCCATCTGGAGGAAATGTGCAGGACCCACCTAGGATTTCAAGAGTTCTGACACATAGCAACAGCATCATGAAAGAAAAAACCCCCATATCCTAGGGATATACCCTAGGAACACAAAAGCGCAATACAAAAATCTCTTCTTCACACCTATATTCATTGCAGTGCTGTTTACAATAGCCAGACTCTGGAAACAACCAAGATGAATGGCTAAAGAAACTGTGGTACATATTCACAATAGGGTCGGGCGGTGACACTGGAGGTAAGGTGCCTGCCTTGCCTGCGCTAGCCTAGGACGGATAGAGGTTCGATCCCCTGGTTTCCCATATGGTCCCCCAAGCCAGGAGCGACTTCTGAGCGCATAGCCAGGAGTAACCCCTGAGCATCACCGGGTGTGGCCCAAAAACCAAAAAAAAAAAAAAAAAAAAAATTCACAATGGACTACTATACAACCATCAGGAAAGATGAAGTCATGAAATTTTCCTATGTATGGATGTACATGGAATCTATTATGCTGAGTGAAATAAGTCAGAGGGAGAGAGATAGACACAGAATAGCCTCACTTATCTATGGGTTTTAAGAAAAATTAAAGGCATTACTGTAATAAGGCCCAGAGACAATAGAGTTAAGGGCTAGAAGGGCTGGAGGACTGACTCACAATTTGAAGCTCACCACAAAGAGATCTGATGAATACTGTTAGGGAAATAACTACACTAACAACAAGCATGACAATGTCAAAGAATGAGAGAAGTAGAATGCCTGTCGCGAATACAGGCTGGAGTGGGGGAGAGGGGGAATTGGTGGTGGGACTGTTGCAATGGTTTACGACTGAAACCCAACTTACAATCATGCTTGTAATCATGGTGCTTAAATAAAGATTTATAAATTAAAAAATAAATAACACAAAATTAGTTTCAAAAAAAAAAGAAAAGAAAAACTCTCATATGTTGTACCTCATTAACATGAAAAATTCTTCCTTGGTCCAGAGACGTGCCAGTGGAGTGTGGCCTGAGCTTCAACACAGCCAACTGGGAGTGGCAGCAGATATAAGTGAATATCTAAACCTCTTTCTCTGCAGAAGGAACAAGCCAGTTCCAGTCCAAGAGAAAGCTCATGGAGTAATCAACCATGGCACAGTCTCAGGAACTACAAAGCATCCTCAAAAGTTGACCCCATAAAGGGCCAGAGCGATAGCACAGCGGTGGGATGTTTGCCTTGCATGCAGCTGATCCATGATGGACCTCGGTTAGTTCCCATATGGTTTCCCAAGTCAAGAGCAATTTCTGAGTTCATAGTCAGGCATGATCCCTGAGTTCAGACATCACTGGATGTGGCCCCAAAAAAAAAAGTTGACCCCATGAGGAAATAAAACAATTCAAGTAGAAACTGGGCAAAGGACACAGGAGACGGTGAACTGAGTAGGCCTATTTCGATTCATTGCCTTGTATTGAATAAAGTTCTCAGGTTCAAATACCAGAACACTGGAGAGACCCAGGCCTGTAATCAGATGGTGGTCTTGAAAATAATTCACACACGGACACACACACACAGACACACACACACACACACACACACACACACACACACACACACACACACACACACACACACACGGAGAAAAGGATTTTCAGGAGTTCTCTCATGTTTATCCTTAGATCCTAGAAAGTCACCAGCTCAAAGGAGTTCAGGAAACAATAGAAGATGACTTTCTCTCCATCTGAGTATTTAATCTGAGGGAAATCATCACACCTGGAGGTGGGACCAGGTATTCTCATCACCACTCCAAGGTGTTACAGTCCAAGATGTCTCTCAACCAAAGAGCAACAAGGCATATACTGAGTGAGAAATAAATAGGTCAATCTTAGTAATCCCAAACCCGTGTGCTCAGGAAAGATGTTCTTGTGCCAGGTCAGACCATGCCATGACACTGCTACCCATCTCTAACCAGAGCTAAAACAAAAATTAGTGACAACACCCAACGATGGAGAGAAAGTGGGAAATCTGGGTCTCTTGAACAGTCACTGGAGTGAATGTCTTTGCACAGTCCAAAATAAGATTACACCTTTTTTTCATGGTGGCGCTTGTCTCCTTCTTCTGATCCACCCTGTCCTGCCAGTTAAACCCCTCACCTCATCCTTTAACCCTCCATTTATGAAATTGGGACATCCTGTAGGGCCATGGATGGAGAAGAGTTTGGCAGTTTCTGAAACAAATAAGCATTTGCTCATCATATAATCTGAATATGGCATTTATGGGCATTTATTCTGGAAAAAAATGAAAACTTACATCAACACAAAAGGTCTGTAGACGACTGTCCAGCACAGTTTTTTGGGCAGCAGCCCAGGACTGGAAGTCAACAAAGCATCTCAAAAGATGCGCAGACAGTGACACAGCCAGACCACAGAGCATCCACTGCCACAAGAGGGGAGTGACTTCCACACACGCAGACTCCAGGGCATAATTTCCACTGAAGAAAAGCTGATCCCATAAGGTGCCAAGAGGAACAGTGCCTCCAAAGCAAGGTTTTCAAAATAGCAGTTTTACCAGGACCAAAAAACAATGGGTGCTGTCAAGGCTGGGGTGCCAAGAAGGAGGAGGAGGGTGAGCAGGAGGAAGTAGCAGAGATGCAAGGACTAGAGTATACCTGCACAAAATGGAATGAGGCAGAATAACACACATGCCCAGTCCCAAACTCACGGGTCAGTCTGAAAAGCAAGCACCACGAGAAATCCTTCCTTCCATTGGTAACCTCCAATTCTATCGATTCAAACCAAAATGTAGTCAGATCAACCTAGTTTTTCATCAGTAGAAGAAGACATCCACAGCGTTAAAAAAAATGAAATGAGGCTGGAGAGATAATACAGGAAAAAGACAACTGTGGTTCTTCCTTCCTTCTTTCCATCCACCCATCCTTCTTTCTTCTTTTTTCTCTCTTCTTTCTTTCTCTCCCGTCTTCCTTCCTCCCGCTCTCTCTTCTTCCCTTCCTCCTTCCATCTCTCTTTCTCTCTGCTCTCTTTCTTTCCTTTCATTGGCCACACCTGGTGGCTCTCAATAATTGTTCCTGGATCTACACTCATGAATTCTTCCTGATTGGCTCCTTGAAAACCACCCGAAACAATCACCAGGCATAGAGCCAGGACTAATTCTTGGGTATAGCCAGGTATAGCCCAGAACACACCAACCAACCAACCTCACTGGCAGGTGAACGATCTCAGGAGAAGGCTGGTTCCACCTTCCATCCAGACCAGCTGTCATAGCTCCAGAACCAGTTTTCCCTCCCAAAGCTTGTACACACCAGCTAGACATGCCACATGTCTTGGCATTTCTCATGCAGATCAAGACACATCCAGTGTCTCACTGATGGTTCTTGTGTTCATAACAATCTCCCCAGGTGAGCTGCCCCTTTAGAAACCTCAGCATTGTCTCATCAAGGACTGTGTCTTCCACAGTTATTGGGTGGATCTAAACTCACTTCATTTCCTGTTGTTCTTAGTTGCATTTGATTTTATAAACAACATATCTCATAGTCTAGTCCAGTCTTTACGGAAACCAATATAGAGATTCCTCAAAAAATGTAAATTGAGCTCCCATATGATCCAGCTATACCACTCCGAGGGATATACCCTAGGAACACAAAAACACAATACAAAATTGCCTTCTGCACACCTATATTCATTGTAGCACTATTTACAATAGCAAGAAT
>PVKC010040170.1:0-12348 GCA_004027635.1 Crocidura indochinensis | reverse complement strand
ATTGAACTTATCTTTTATAGTTTTAAAAATTTTAACATCAGTTATATCTCAATCAAGCTGAAAAATCATTGAATACAAAGTGCATAGAAACATATTTAGGCTAAGCATAATGAAAATCAAACAAAAACAGGAGTTGATTATTTGCTTCAGCCTTTAAACTTGAGTTACTTTTATGTAGTTTTAAGTGTTAGTTTCAAACTAAAATATAAAGTACTCCAGATGATGATTTTTATTTAGAAAAGATAGATTTTAATTACCAAAAACTTAAATCCCATTTGAAATTTTCTGACTTCCTAGAGCAAATTATCAAAACACAGCTGCTTGAAATAAAATGAAAAGATGGCAGAGGAAAAGATTTGGTTACAAAACCATACAATTTTAAGAACACAGACAAAAATCATACAAAGCTATATCTACCAATATGATATCGTAATTTGGTTTATTAGGATTCCTCAAATGTTTGTTATCTACAGCTTTATCATAAAATTATAGCAAGTTAATCAAACCACTGCTGTGACAACTGAGTGGAAAATGCCAAAAGTTTATACTATGCAATAATCTGAGCTGAAATACACTTTTGTGGACAATGTGTAGCCCTAGGCATGTATAATTTGACAATTGGACATGCCCCATAACAGTCATATTACACAAACAACATCATTCTGGAAATATAACATTTTCATCCATATTTTGCAGGTGCCTAAATTATTCAATCTTAAAAAAACTTGGCTTATAATACATAAACAAGTTTTTTTTAAAGAAATATGACATTCAGTATTCTTACACATTTTCCCTTTTGGCCTAATGTAATTTTTATAAACATAGAAACTGTAAAATATATTAGAAAAACATTGTAGGTGCTGGGGAAATATTATATGGGTTAAAATGCATGGCTTGCATGCATACAATTGACTCCAGTACAATACATGGGACCACATAATTAAAAAACATGCTTTATAGTTCTCTAAGAACTTCCAGGGTCACTTGAATAACCTCCAACAACACAGGCTTGAGCAGCAGGATGGTCTCAGATCCTTACTCTGAGCCACATCTTGGAAAGAGACTTCTGATTTTCTGAGTGCCACTTGGGAGATACTCCATGCAAAGCAAATTTGATTACTGGAACAGCCTTGTATAAAAATTAAAAGAAACTGGCAGTTTTATGAATGACAGTCTAAAAATGTTAAGCGATTTTTCTCTTGCAATTTTTCTTGCAAATCACTAAAATTATTAAGCACCTATTATGGTGATTGTGTTTTATTTGAATAAAAATGAATCAATCATCCTGAACAGGTGGAGATCATTCTAGCTGGACACGTTGCTTTGCAATATAAAGGACTTTTCAAGGGTATGCTAACAACTTCTTTTACATATCTTTACCAAAGGCAAAACATTAAACAGCTCTTAAGACTATCTATTTTAGGGTGGGAGATAGTCTAAATGATCTGATCACCTAAATTGATCCCTGGAACTCAAGGTTCCTAGGGCAACTACAAGTGAGTCTAAAATATTGCTGGGGTATTATCTGGTGACCCCAGAACCACGGACCTGATCAACACTGCATCACTTGATTCAAGTATTGAATCAGTAATCTCGAGCTCAGAGAGCATTTCTACCAGTTAAAGTTAAACTTTGAAATTTAAAGCTGAAATAATATAAAATATACTTCTATAATTTTACATATATTTTATTTGCATATATTTCTATAATATCTGTAAAACAGTCTTCTACTGAAGCTGGTTTCTATTAAATTGAGTCATTCTCACTGTTAAAAATGTTAAGTCAAATCATAATTAGTAGTTGTCCTTTTAAAAATATATATCATCAATGTTTAAGCAATACAGTTCTAATTATGTTGAAATTTATAATTTTAATGTATAAAACTACAACACTAAAATGCCCAAGATGTGCTCCAGTTCTCTTGTGTTACACCAAGTCTACCTTTTCTTCCCCCTGCTTACCACCAACCCCTTAATTTCATTGCTTGGTAACTTCAGTTTTGAGGCCAATGGTTTTTCATTATTCAATATTGTCCATTCCCTTGCTTTGCTTCTCTATATACCACAAATAGTGAAATTATAATACCCAGTAAAGATAGAAACTATTTTTGCTTCTCTTCTAAATATTAACCCTTCAATTTCTTAGAGGGAAAGATATTACCCATTATTATTTATGATGATGTTTCTTAGAGGGAAAGATATCACCCATTATTAAAGGCAAGAAATATATGTCCCAAATTATCAAACAAGGAAGAGCTTAATTTTCCTGATGTGGGAATTCAGCTCTACCCATCTTATTTCCTTCTCTCAGGAGCAATAGCTATAACCAAGGCCACATTCTTACTAAGAAGCCTGTAGCCATGGCTGAGCAAGTTGAACATTGTAGGAAATCTGTTAACCACTGTTTGTTTAAGAGCTCCTTGTAGAACTCTGTGTTTTGTTAGGACTGTTATCAGTTTGATCTACAACTGTTGCCTTCTCTTTCTTTTATTGAATGAAGTTGATGTTTTATAAACATATTGTGCCTAAACTGTCATAAATCCTTTGTGGAATTCAATCTAGAACAAACAGTGTAATATGAAAGATTTTATGATATGATATTTCAGAGCTTTGAGTATAAATGTGCAGGAAAAGAAGAATGAATCAAACAATAATTACTATTAATTCAGTGTTTGTGGAACTTTAGATTATAACTGCTTAAAAATGAGAATTTCCATTGTGTAAAATAACCTACTATGTTGCTCTTTTTAAAAAAATATATCAGTTTTTCTGTGTTGGGTACTGAGAGTTGTCACTGGGAGTGACAACTTGCAGTTTTCAGAGAACCATACGCAGAGCTGGGGATCAATCCAATGTCAACAACACAAAAGGCAAGCACCTTATCTTGTTTCCTATGCTATATTTTAATCCCAAAATTGATACTCTAATCTTTTTTGGGGGGGCCACATCCCGTGTTGTTCAGGGGTTACTCCTAACTATGCACTAAGAAATTGCTCCTGGTTTGGAGGACCACATGGGAAGCCGGAGGATCGAATCGTGTCCATTCTAGGCGAGTGCTAGCAAGACAGACACCTTACTACTTGCACCACCGCTCTGTCCCAAAACTCTAAATTTTAATGAATGAGATCTATTTAATAATTTAATTAATACACATTTTTATACTTAAAATGTAATACCAATATAATTTATAACAAAAATTAGAATTCCTATAAAGAATTTTATTAAAATTTATTACATAAAAATTTGAATAAGAAGACTAATTGAATCATACTCTGGGAAGTTGATTTATATTTGGTGCATATTTTGCATAAAATTGAAAAACTTATGACTTAGTTTCTTATTAATGATTCTGACCTTTGATTTCATTTAGTTTTATTTCTTTCAATATAACTAAGAATTTTTTTCAGATGACTCTTTAGATGAAAATATTAGGAGAAACTTATTTCACTGACTGACATTATTATATTTTCCTCCAGTGCAGTAATATACATATAAGTTATTTTTAAATGTATATGTTTGATGATGAGCTATAAACTTTTTTCCAATAAACATTTAAGAAGTTGGTAGAATTGCTTCTTCAATAGCACCGAGATATTGTTGTTCATCAAAAAGGAACTGAAAGTTCTGAAAAGTAAAATGCTCCAGAATCTCATCAGAGAAAGCTTTCTAGATTAAATAATATTTTAGCTAAGGTATCTTCTAAAAAGTAAAAACAGAAAATGAAATCAAGAAAAGAAAGTTTAGGAGGAAAGTGGAGTGCAAGTAATAAAGAAAAAAGTACAAATTTTGTAAGTAAAACAAAGAATGCATTATAAAAGTACACAGTAGAAATCTTTGAAAGGTTAAGAGTCCCTGAAGAGAATTTCACTGTATTTATTTAATTGCTTAAACTCCATAGATTTAATAGCAAAATGTTGTTCTTTTGTTATTCTGGAGGCCAATGTCTAAATCAGTTTCATTAAAACTAGAGTACTGACAACAAAATAGAGTATTGGCAAGAACTAAATTCTTAAGGAGATCTTAAGGTATGATTTCTTGACTTTTCCATCTAGAGATTACTGGAATGCTGACTTCCTATTCCCTTTTATCTCCAATGCTAGTAGTCACATCACTCCTCCCTTTACTTACATAATCAAAGTCACCTAGTTTTCAATGTCTTATTATACCTAACTCTCTTTTAGTGACTCTGGTAACTACTCAATTCTTGTCAAGATGGCATATAAGTCATTGACTTATATGAAACATTTTTCATACATATAAACATATGTCTGAACATATAAACATATGTATGAAAAAAAATATATATACACATACATTGTCATATGATAGTCCTTAAAACTTAGATTTTTAAATCATATCACCAGAGATGTATTTTTGAGAGAGTTTAGTATTTAAGATAAATACTAATAAGCATCTTTTAAACTTTCCAATTGTTTCTGATGCAGTATATTTAAAAAATACAGTTTGAAAAACAATAACATGAAGCTCAGGGTTGACTTTTTAGGTCCACATTTCTGGTAATACAGAAGATAATCTTAATAAAACAAGATTATTAAGGTAATCTAAGCAAAAAAAGTTTTAGGAGATGTAAATTAACTGATATTTTAAGGGTGTACAAGAAATTTAAGTTATCTGTTGCATAGCTATAAACATAGTGAAGGAGATAACTTGGAATATTTCTGAACATCCTGATTCTGTGGTTTTGAGTTGTGGGTGAATTATAGTGAAGATAATGTATTTGAATAACAATGATTATAAACAAATTGTCTATAATCATTACAAATGACTATAAACCAAACTCCCATTACAATATTGATGTTGAACATTTGACCTTGGTGCATGGTGTTAGATGGAGTTCTGTGTACTCTTTTTACAAGTGGCTGAGCAGTTGTGCCAAACCACATATTGAAGAGGATTTTCTTGCTCCATTTTGCATTTATTGCCCCTTTATCAAAAATTAAATAATTATATATTTGGAGAGCATTCTCTGAATATTCAAGTCATTCCACGGATCTGAGAGTATGTCTCCAGTACCATGCTGTTTTAATGACTATAGCTCTGTAATACAAAATTTAATTTTCTATTAATTTACAATTAATTTAAAATTTAAAATTGAGGAACGTGATACCTCCCAAATTCCTTTTTTTAAGAGTTTGTCTAGCTATTCACTTGTGTTTATTGTTCCAAGTGAACTTCAGGAGTGTATGATCCACTTATTTGAAGAACGTCATAGTGATTTTTAGAGGAATTGCATTAAATTTGTACAATGCATTAGAAATTATTGCCATTAAAATTATTTTAATCTTCCCTACCCATGAACAGGGTTTGTGTCTCTATTTCCTTCTGTCCTCTTTCATTTCTTGAAACAGCTATTTGTAGTTTTCTTTGTATAGAACCTTCACATTTTTAGTTAAGTTGACTCCAAGATATTTGTGTTTGTATGGTACTAATGTGAATTGTTTGTTTAATGTTCATTTTTTTCTCTATCATTATGAGTGTACAAGAAGGTCATTGATTTTTTCATGTTAATCTTGTAATCTGCCACTTTGCAATATGAATTTATTGTTTCTAAAAGATTTTTGCTATACTTTTTAGGGTTTTCAAAATATAGTATCATATCTTCTACAAACAATAAGTGCTTGATTTCTTCCTTTCCTATCCCAATACCCTTGATATCTATATCTTGCCTAATGACTAAGCAAGAACTTCCAGTACTTTGTTGAGAGAGGGCAGCCTTATCTTTTACCAGATTTTAGAATAAAGACTTTTAGTTTATCTCCACTGAGAATAATGTTTGCTATTGGTTTATAGTAATGTCCTTGACTAAATTGAGAAAAGTTTCATCCATTCCCATTTTGATGAGGGTTTTTAATCAAGAATGGGTGCTGGATCTTATTGAATGCTTTATCTGCATCTACTGATAAAGTCATATGGCTTTTATTTTACTTTATGTTGATATGGTATATCTGTTGACTGATTTATGTATGTTAATCTATCTGCATTCCTGGAATGAGACCTACTTGATAAATGACCTTCTTTTTTTGTTTGTTTGTTTTTTGGGAGGGGGGTTATACCCGGCAGTGCTCAGGGGTTACTCCTGGCTCCATGCTCAGAAATTGCTCCTGGCAGGCACGGGGGACCATATGGGGCACCGGGATTCGAACCAATGACCTTTTGCATGAAAGGCAAACACCTTACCTCCATGCTATCTCCCGGGCCCCGATAAATGACCTTCTTGATGATGCATTGGATTCTATTTGGCAGAATTTTGTTGAGGTTCTTTGTGCCTGTGTTCATCAGGGATTTTGGTCTGTAGTTTTCTTTTTTTGCAGCATCTTTAAAGATCAAAATCTCTGATGAACACAGATGCAAAGAACCTCAACAAAATTCTGGCAAGTAGAGTCCAATGCATCATCAGGGTGATGTGAGTTTCATAGAAAGAATTTGGGATTATTCCTTATTCTTCAATTTCATGAAAAGAATCTGAAAAGGATTGGTAGTAGTTCTCTTTGAAAGGTGTGAACAAATTCTTAGTGAATCCATCTGGGCCAGTGCTTTTGATTTTGGGAAGTCTCTTGATGACAATTTTAATTTCCTCAATAGTTTTGAGTCTGTTTATATATGCTAAATCATTCTGGTTTAACCATGGTAGATTAAAAATGTCCAATAATTTATCCCTTTTTCCAAGTTTTCTTGTTTAGTGGCATAGTTTCTCAAAGTACCTTTTGAGAATACCTTTTGAATCTCTGCAGTATCTGAGGTGAGCTCCCCCTTTTCATTCATAATCCAGTTTATTAGATTTCTTACTCTTCTTTTCTTTGTGAGTTTTGATAATAGTTTATCAATCTTATTTATATTTTCAAAGAACCACCATTTTCTTTCATTCATCTTTTGGATTATTTTTTCCTACTTCATTGATTTCAGCTCTAAGCATTGATATTTACTTTTGCCTATCTATTTTGGCTCCTTTGTTGATTATTTTCTAATTTTAAAAGCTGCTTCACTTAGCTTTTTATATAGGCCCCATCTTCCTTTCAGATGTGTACTTGAAAAGCAATAAATTTTCCTCTTATTACTGCTTTTGCTGTATTCCATAAATTCTGATAATCTGTGTCTTCATTTTTATTTGTTTATAAGAATGCTTTGATTTCCTCCTTGATTTCATCTGTGACCCACACCTGTTGTTCAGTAGTGTTCTGTTTAATTTCTAGGTTTAAAATTTTTCTTCTGTGTTTCTTTGTAATTCATTTTTAATTTCAGTACCTTATGAACTAAGAAGGTGTTATATATAATTTCTATCCTCTTGTTTTTATGGAGTTATGTTTTATGGGCAGCATGTGGTCTATCCTTGAGAATAACTCATATGCATTGGAGAAGAATGTGTGTCCAGTTTCATGGTAATGAATGTCTTAAATATATCTACTAGGGGGCCAGGCGGTGGCGCTGGAGGTAAGGTGCCTGCCTTGCTTGCGCTAACCTAGGACGGACCGCAGTTCGATCCCCTGGTTCCCCATATGGTCCCCCGTGCCTGCCAGGAGTGACTTCTGAGCGAATAGCCAGGAGTAACCCCCGAGCGTCACCAGGTGTGGCCCAAAATCCAAATATATATATATATGGATGCTTTTCCTCTAACCTTTAATTTCAAGTCTATGTTCTGAATATTCAGATGTGTTTCTTTTAGGCATCAGAACGTTGGAGTCAGTTTTTTCATTCGTTTTGGCATGCTGAGTCCATGCTGACTCCATGCTGAGTCACTAAACTGGTGCATATATATCTACTAGTCCACTTTCTTTCATTTATCTTTTCAGAGCTAGTATATTCTTGTTGGGTTTCACCTTTATTTACCTAACAAGAGGTGACAGGGCATTATTGAGGTCTCCCACTATTATTGTTTTGCAAATGTCTTCCTTCAGATTTGTTAACAATTGTAATAAATATTTTGCTGGCCCTTCAATGGGTGCATATATGTTTAGGAGTGTGATTTTTTCCTATTGTACATATACTTTAATTAGTACAAAATGTCCATCTTGGTCCCTTATAACTTTTCTGCATCTAAAGTTTGTGTCATTTGACTAATATGACCATTCCATCTTTTATAAGAGAGTTGTTTGCTTGGATGCTTTTCCTCTAACCTTTAATTTCAAGTCTATGTTCTGACTATTCAGATGTGTTTCTTTTAGGCATCAGAACGTTGGAGTCAGTTTTTTATTCATTTTGTCATGCTGAGTCACTAACTGCTGCATTTAGTTCATTGAGGTTGAGAAAGATAATTGTCATGGGATTTAGTGTCATCTCTGTATAGAATTTTGGTGTGTCTGTCACTGTCTTGTCTTAAAGTAGATCTTTCCGTTTTTCTTGTCAGGCTGGTTTGAGTCTGTAAAGTTTTTGAGCTGTTGTTTATATATGATATTATGTATATTTCCTTCAAACCTAAAAGTGAGCCTGGCTAGGTGCAGTATTCTAGAAGATGCATACATTCATATCCCACCACTGCCTTCTCTCTTTGAAGGTTTTTGTGACAGGTCTGCTGTAAATCTTAGAGATGCTCCTTTGAATGTAATTTTCTTTTTAATCTTACTGATTTCAGTATTTTATCCCTATCAGTGGGATTCATCATTGTTACTAGGGCGTGTCTTGAGGTGCTATCCTTTGGGTCTATTTTAGATGGTATTCTTTGGGCATGAAGGATTTGATTGCATGCAGTCGTTAGCTCAGCTCTGGGAGTTTCTCTGTAATGATGCCCCTTAACTGTTGATTCTTATTGGGAACTATCTTCCTGAGTCTCTGGGACTCCAATGATTCCTATGTTGTTTCTGTTGAATTTATCAAAGACTTCTATTTTTACATATTCACATTCTTTGAGTAATTTTTCCTTGTCTGATCCTATGCTTTAAGGTTCTTTTCATTCTCTTCTGCTGAATAGAGTTGTTCTGCATCTTATCTTCCAGCTTGCTAATTCTTTCCTCAGGTGTTTTTGTTCTGCATCTCATCTTCCAGCCTGCTGATTCTTTCCTCAGGTTCTTTTACTCTTTTAGAGGGCTTTCCTGTTGAGATTTTTTTTTCTTTATTAAATTACCAAATTTTCAGTTCAGATAGTTCAGTTTGAAGTTTTTTGATTTCTATCTTTGTTGTCTGTTCAGCTCGATCTATGCTATTTGAGTTCTATGAACATCCTCCATATTTAAACACTTATCTGAGAGACTAACTAGGTGGTTGTGACTTTGCAGGTCATCAGAGTTGCCATCTTCAATCTCTATGCATGATATTTTCCTGCATTGTTTCCCCACTGACAAGCTTGCATAGTGGATCTTTACTATGTATTGTGGTGGTTCATGAAAATGCTTGTAGCTGTGAATGTAGGAGGGTGGTTGTGCTCCCCTGAATCCACCCTTTGTGGGTAGAGTCAGCCTATCTTGTGCAGAGACCAGAAGAATTTATGTCTGCTGTGGTCTTTTTTGACTGCCTAACACAGAAGAGTAGGAAACAAGGCATGGGACAAAACAGGAAACCAGGCATGGAGCATAGCAGAAAACCAGGCAGGGAGCAAAGTAGTGGCCTTTTATGTCTTTTTTGTATCCAAATATATGGAAGGAATCAGGCTTTACCCTTCAATGGGGGAGTCAGCCTACCTTGTGCAAGACATATAGAAAGTATGTATGCTTAGGTCTTTTTTGGCTTGTGTGGTTCCTGAAGAGATTATGTCTTCTGGGCTTTTCTTGGTTGCCTCACGGAGAAAAGCAGGAAACCAGGTAGAGATCAAATTAGGAAACAAGAGAGGGAGTAAAGCAGAGGCCTTTTATGTTTTTTTGTGCCCAAATACATGGCAGGAATCAGGCTCCACCCTTCATGGGTGGAGTTAGTTTTCCATGTGCAGAGCCCTGTAGAAATTATGTTCTCTGGGGCTTTTCTTGGCTTGTGCTGGGCCCTTAAGAGATATCTATTCTTAGTAACTAATCTTTAATATTTCCATTACAATGAATAAAAAAATTGTATACATCTTTGGATAAATCTGTGTCCCTTGAATCCAGTGAAACAATACTTATTTTCCAAAATTAGAATGCATATATTTGGTACAATACAGAGCGTAAATGAACCTGAACGAAGTCTATAGTTAATTGCATGACAATATACTCCAAGGGTGGAGAAACCCTGTATCTCTTAGGCCAAGGGAATTCCTTTTCAAATGGCCCCATTATTTACTGTGCCTGTGCAGGAGGGAAAGAAAAAAAGAAGTACAAAACAATTTTTTTTTATCGATTTAGGTTTTGTCGATCTCTATTGAAGTTGTTGTCTCCATTTATATTTATTTATTTTCTTCTTTTCTTTTCCTTTAGGTGCTCTGTCATATTTTTCTTTTATCTCAAGACCATGGCTTTTATGTGGTGTATATCTTTATTGTTGGAATGCTCACTGAATATTTTATTTGACACTTCTTTTTGTACTGTTGAGGTGTTTCATCTTCTTTTTCCCCTTTGCCTAACGGATGATGAGAGCCTCTAAAAGGACTCTGCCCATTTTCAGCGTATTTGATTTTTACCCCAGTTTATCACTTTTCTCTTCTTCAAATAAAACCATATAACTGAAACTATCCAGTATGCCTTCCAGTTAGAGGAGGAAACAAGGAAGGTACCAAGACCAAAACAAGTGTAGGACCACTAAGTAGTAAACTAGGCTCAGAGGGGACCACGTATTCTAGCAGCCCCAGGGGTGAGGAAGGAAGATATGGAAGGTAGAATGAGAACGGAGTTGTAGGGAGGATAATTCGGTGATGGGAATCCCTCTGATATCATGTTGATATGTACCTAAAATATTATTGTCAACAATATATAAGCCACTATGATCAAAATAAAAATTATATTAAAAATTTGGTGCAATACAAATTTCATGAATTACTTATATCACTGAATCATATTATATTTCAAAAATAGTTTTCTCCTTCCCCTATATTATTTCACAAACACAGTAAATAAAAATAAATAAGGGGCCAGAGCTACTGCACAAGTGATAAGGCATCTGTCTTTTTCTCTTTAGCCTAGGACAGACCATGGTTCTATCTGATCTCCCAGCATCCCATATGGTCCCTCAAGTCAGTAGCAATTTCTGAGCACATAGCCAGGAGTAACCCCTGAGCATAACTGGGTAATCAGGCAGCAATGATCATTTCTCTTTATTCATCTTTATACTTGCATCTCCTACATAATTCTACTTGCCATTTATAATGATAATTTTAAGTTACTCAGAAAAGTATATTTTCTATTAGTATGTAAGATTATATTCTACTGTAAGCTATGTATTAGATAATATCATGTAAGTTATAAATCATAACTATGTTAAAATGGCATTGTTACCTTGGTTTATAAGGGCTCCTCTCTAATCACATGCACTTATCAAATTATATGATAGGTTAATTTTTGGAAGAAGGAGGGATATCCCAAGCTGTGCTCAGAAGGTCCAGATACAATTTACTGATATACTCATCCAAGCTTGCTGATAGTTCAGAGCTGGGACCTTGATCATACAGTTGGAGAGCACTGGGATTACTCAGATCATTTGGTGATATGGACTGAAGTCAGATCTATTCTTTATATTATTTCCTAAAGTAAAAGAATATTTTTTATTCAATCTAAAATATAAGTACATTTTATATCTTCTATACATGCAAAAAGTGGCCATAAATTATATTATTATAAGCAATTGTAGAGATGAAGAACAAAGTTAAAGAAGTTAATTTTCCTAGAAGACAATAAAATATATACACTGAGTTTGCAAATACAGCTTATATGTTGCAATGGGAAATGTAAGGTAAAGCTAAGAGAAAAACAAAACAAAAAGAATTTGACTAGGGAAATTTCTTTTTTTATAATATCTTTATTTAAGCATCTTGATTACAAATATGATTATGATTAGGTTTAAGTCATGTAAAGAACACCCCCATTCACCAGTGCAACATTCCCACCACCAATGTCCCAAATCTCCCTCCTTCCCACCCCACCCCACCTGTACTCTAGACAGGCTTTCCAGTTCCCTCATTTATTCACATGGTTATAGTAGTTCTCAGTGTATTTATTTCTATGACTGCACTCACCACTCTTTGTAGTGAGATTCATGGAGTGACCTGGAAGTTCCAGCCCTCCTCTCATTGTCTCATGATTGTTGCAAAAATGACTTTTATTTTTCTTAAAATCCATAGATGTGGAGGTAAGGTGTTTGTCTTTCATGCAAAATGTCATCTGTTCGAATCCCGGCGCCCCATATGGTCCCCCGTGTCTGCCAGGAGCAATTTCTGAGCATGGAGCCAGGAATAACTCCTGAGCGCTGCCAGGTGCGACCCCCAAAAACAAAACAAAAC
>PVKC010040169.1:0-12388 GCA_004027635.1 Crocidura indochinensis | reverse complement strand
TCAGGGGTTACTCCTGGCTAAGTGCTCAGAAATTGCCCCTGGCTTGGGGGACCATATGGGATGCCGGGGAATCGAACCGCAATTGTGATCTTTCCTTGGCAAGCGCTTGCAAGGCAGACACCTTACCTCTAGCGTCACCTTGCCAGCCCCTACTTAAATATATTTTAAATCTCATCAAATTTGAAGCAAGAAAAGGAGAAAACTCTCCACACCCATTTAACTGTTTTTTTTTTTTTGAGGGGTTAGGTCGTGGCAGCTATTAAACTTTTATTTCTCCTCTTTATAGCTATGTTATAAAGTCCCTACCCCAGATTATTATTAGTGGGATGAAAAAAATCAATGTGGTGCATAGCAAATGATATGATTTTTGGAATAAATGATTCACAGGCTCCATTGGTTCTTCATTAGGTCGACTAGGCCCAAACAGCATCTCCTTAACACGACAACGATGCGATCCCCTCTGGAAGGCGACACTAATGGTGCCCAGAAAAGCTGCTGGAAGTTTATTTCTGCTGATAAATGAAGATGTCTCCTACTCACGTGAAATCTCGTCTAACTTGCAAATAAAAACTTAGTTTGCTATCAGAAAAAAAACACACACACACACACATCTCCCTATAGGCTAATTGTGTCTATTGTATAAGGATGCACCGTTCTTTCGTTCTTGAAATTACAACCCATTTATTTAAGGGAATACTTGTCAAAAGAAAGCTTTAAGTAGTGAGTTAAAAAAAGCAGTGTTAAATAATTGAACTGACTGTGATAAAATTGCCTTCGTTTAAATAGACTAGTCGGTTTAATGAATTGTGCTTTTATAGGGTGAGATAAATCTAAAGCGAACTCAAGTGGTTCCACTAGAAACACCGAATTTGGATGGATTAGAAGAAAGCCAAGACGCAACGCTTAAAAGGAGGCAGTTGTAGTTGATTTCGTTCAAACTGTACTTGATTGGGAAACTCTGTTTTCTGCCAGATTTCTAATAGTGAACTTAAAAACACGGTGGAGAACTTCACACACATCTTGAATAATTCAAAGCACTGGGAGGACCATATTCATTTTGTTTTCTATTTTTTTCCTCGCATAGCAATAATAACTGCAAGCTTAATTAGGAACATAGCGTTTAACTTCCAATTCTTAGGAAGGGCTTCAACTTCAGCATCGGATGAGATGATTTTGGCAGCCAGGCCGTGGCAGGAAATTAATTTCGCATTTTCAAGTAAATTTGGCAGTGCTGCCTTCCTGTTTAATGTTGAAAAGGGTTTTATAACAGACCATTAAGGTACCGTGTTCTCATCCCCGTACAGCGGTGCCTGGTTTGCACTTCAAAAGAGACACGTGGCATCAACCGTCTACAGCCCTTGATGAACCTTCTCGTGTTGTTGAGTGTTAAAATACATTTTATGTGCTCAAAACCAGAAAGAGTAACTCAAAGGTGAAATAAAAACAACCTCACCTAAAACAAGTACCAACACAAGGATCTGTTCTCATGCAAAAAGCATCGTGAATGGAGGGCATAGAACGTGTGTGAGGTTGGCTGTTGATTTTCAAACCAGTTGGAAGGTGTGAACGGGATTTGGAAAAAGGCAGGTCAGGCTTGAAAGATGGGCCTGGAGGAAGATGGGCCTTTGGCTTGCATAGCCCCAGAACAAGCTTGGGGTGGGCCCCTCTCTCCTCTCTGACCCACCCATGTCTCCTTCAGCTTTTACTCACAGTAAAGGTGATTCGTCACTCCAGACAGCTTCCTGTCAACATCCACAGAGAAGTCTGAGATGATATCTTGGGTTCTGACTCTGAGAAGGACAGTGGGAAGAGCAGGAAGTCAACACCCAATGAAAAACATTCATCAGGGATGCCATGATGAATCCTGATTTAGTCTCAACATCTCACAACACTACCAAGCAGTCCAGGGTGTGAAATAATCCAAGGAGTCTAGATATGACCCAACCCTGAAGTCCTTTCATTATTTTTAAAGAATTACCAACAGTTACCCCCTTTTTTGGGGGGGGGGTTGGGTCATACACGGTGGCGCTCAAGGGGTTACTCCTGGTGCTAGACTCAGAAATCACTCCTGGCTGGCTCAAGGGACCATATGGGATGCTGGGATTTGAACCGCTGTCCATCCTGGGTTGGTGGAATACAAGGCAAATGCTCTACAGCTGTGTTATCTCTCTGGCCCCCACCAATAGTTTTTTTTTAATGTTTCATATTTTGTGGTTTCTTATTATAGCAGTTCTATAAGCTGTCTGTGGACACTCAAGCCAATAGAGAAGAGAGTAAATAATATTACAACGACATCCATTTATCATCTATTTAGCAAGCAAGTATTAATCTGAGATTTGAAGGAGAGCCAGTGGGGAGAGTGGTGAATGGGAGAAGAATATTCTAGAGGGAGCTAATTGAAGATGGCCAGGTGGAGGCTGGAAGGCATGTGTTCTGGGAACAGATCCTGAGTGGTTGGCGAGGAATGAGGGAAACCAGGCCAGGGGTTTGGGGCAACTCATGGGAACCATCCCTCCTCTTGATGTAGTTAAGGCAATTAGTCAATGTACCTTAAGGTGTGATGACACCTCCCCTATGATGTCAGTTGGACGGGGACCCCCTGTAATGGCAGCTGAACTGAGACATGCTCCCTTGCAGCTGATAACTGATCCCGAAGTATAAAAATTAGAGTCTGACAGTTATTGGTGGGGGAGAGGGGGACTCAAGGTAGAGTCCAGAACAGGGCCTACCAGTCCTCGGAGGGCTGGAGATAAAGGACTTGGAGATACCACTCTCTGTCTCTAGCTCTATTCTCTTTCAAAGCCTGGACCTACAGGCCTCGTCAAGCCATCTCTGGCCAGCGAATTACATCTCTCTCTCTCTCTCTCTCTCTCTCTCTCTCTCTCTCTTTCTCTCTCTCCCTCTTCCTCTCTACCTCTCCCTCTCCCTGAACCCCTGGGCAAGGCAGACTTCAGGTTGAGTATAGAAAATACTTAGTCTCTCTCTTTCTCTGTCTGTCTCTCTCTGTCTCCCTGTCGCTGTCTGTCTCTGCCTGCCTGCCTGCTTGTCTGTTTGTCTGTCTGCCTCTCTCTCTCTCTCTCTCTCTCTCTCTCTCTCTGTCTGTCTTTTGGGTGGCTACACCTCCTAGGGTGGAACTTGAACTGGTTGGCACAATCCTATGTGTAGCAACCTGGTCTCTCTCACGCCTCTCTTTCAATGTTCTTGGGAGGGATAGGCCTTTTGTTCTGCTTGTACCTGGTTCATTTTTGTCCCCATTTTCTTTGACATTTATTAGTTAATGTTTGACCTTACTACATAGTTTTTGTGTCTAGTTCATTTTTGTAGAAGGTCTTTGGGTCGTTTTTGTCACTATGCGCCACCTGTTTTACTTCAGTGGCTGCTAGTCGTTGTTAGCTGGTAACAACCCAAATGTGGTGGACACCCCTGGCCACAACTATTAGATGCACTCAGATGGTTTCTTCAGGAAAGAGCCACAGCACACAGTACAAAGGATTGCTCTGGCGAAGGAGCAGGGAATTTGCAAGCAAGCTTAGCTCTGGAGCTGCCAGAACCCGCCTTTCAGGAAAGGTTTGGAACAACTCGGACCGCAAAGCAAGCATGAAAGGCCATCTGTGATGGCTGCACTCCCAGAGACTAAAGTGACAGAGCAAAGGAAGGGGGAATTTCGGCAGCCATGACATCGTTCTCAATGGCAGAAATGTGCTTGGTTTCTCACTGAGCAATCATGTTCAAACCATGTGACCTCAAATCTGGAGAAATCCTGGTTTCTTCCCTCTTTTTCTCTCGTGAAGAATAAATCCCTTTCCCTGGGCATGATCAACACATTTTGTTGTTACTTCCTGTTTGCGACTGTCCATGAACTTTTCCACTGGTTCGAGGCTGGTGGCAGAACTTCGGAAGTCAATTGTTAAACATTTGAATTTAATGGGGGGATTATTGGATTTGGGGGTGGATTATTAAATTTGGGGTTGGATTATTGAATTTGGGGAGTGGATTATTAAATTTGGGTGTGGATTATTGAATTTAGGGGTGGATTACTGAAAAGAACAGTCAACCATCCTTGAGACTGGATCTATAAGAGGATCACAGACAATGGGAAAACCAAGCCCCGATCTCAAAAGTCCCCGAAGAAGCCTGCAAAGCCTCATCACATCTCCTGCCTGCTGTTATGGGGTTGTTTGGAAGTGACTGCCTGCCTGCCTGTCCTCCGCTCTGGACTAGGCCCCGCTGGCTGTGTTCCTGCCCATGCCAGCAGCTCTGGCTCTTGGCAGTAGACTCCGGCTTCATTCTGCCGCTGGCTCTTTGGCTTCTGCTCCAAATCATGCTCGTTCTAGCTCTTTCTCATTGCTCTTCTTAATGGGTTTTGGCGGCTCCTGGTGTGCCGGGTTTTCTTACCCTGCCGAGCTGCCTGCTAAGTTGCCCACTCTGGCCTTCCTGCACTCCGTGACCCCCTGCTGGCAGTCACTCTGCTCTGACAGCTTGGGGTTCGAGCCACTCCCAGATCACGGGAAATAGCTGCTTAGAGCAGCTGCAGACAGGTGGAAATCTCTCACTATGGTCAGACTTGTCAGAGAGTTTCCTCTGTATGAGAAAGGCGAGGGGAAGACGGACAGAAGGTTGGCAGGATGCATGACCCCGCACCTCCCTCCTCATCCTCCTCACCTTCCTGCTCACACCCTGTGCCAAGAGGATCCATTCTTGGTCTCAAGTTAAACTCAGATCGTGTGAGGGGCAGAGAGGGGCATCCAGGAGGGGCACCTTGTCTGGGGGTGATGGGCATCATTCCTCAGTCCCCCCAGTGAAACCAGCTGCTCCTGCAGGCAGGGGGAAGCTTGGTCCGAGTGGGCCAAGTGGGTAAGGCATAGAGGGTCCAGGGTTGGCTGCCCACAGTGCTCGGGCCTGTGACTCCTCGGAGACTTTTCCCACTCCTTTCCCGAGGTCATTCTTGAGTCTTATCGGAACGATGGTCCGGATGAGGCCTGGAACGTCCGTCCTAGTTACAGGATGCAGGGGGTCAGAAATGGAAGGTTAGGATGATGGAGGGACCAGAGAGAATGAAAGGTTTGTTCTGTCCCACCTACTGCTTCCTTCTGACTCTGGGCTTTTTCTTCCCAAGGAGGGAAAAATGATTTTCAAAAGATAAGCCTGAAAAAATTAATTTAAACTTAGCCATATTAGGGTAGTATTAAGGCACTCCCGGGTACATTTTATTGGTCCATTAATATAGGCCCCGAGTGGTTGAATGTACCTAAGGCATGTGCTGTATTAATGAGCCAATAAAACATGCCCTGGAGTGCCTTCATGATATATTGCAACCATTTCTATTACATACATAAATGCACTTTTGCTGGCTACTTGCATAGTTTTAAGGAAAATCTTCAATTAACCGAAAACAGGGCATCCAGAACCAGCAACAAAGAATCTTTTAATTAACTCACTGGGCCGGTTCCCCACCAGGTGATCCTGGGCTGATTTAATCTGGGTGACTTCAGAAGAACCGGTTCTGTGGGTGTAAAACGGGATCCCCTCGGGAGACGGACGTGGGCAGAAACCGACAGAGTCACAATGACGAATCCTGATGTCACATCTCCAGCCCCGTGTATGGTTCTGAAGCTACTGATGATCCGAGTTCCTGCGCTCAGTACCTGTATGGAGGGGTCTTTTGTTTGTGTTTCATGTCTCAGAGCCACTGGTGGACATTCAGAGACCCAGAGCTGTCAGCTGGAGCAAATGTGCCAAGGAGCGGGCACAGGAATTGAGGGCAGGAGACCTGGACTGGATCTCTGGCACCTCGAAGTTCTTTGCGCACTGTTGGGAGCAGAACCACGGATATAGAACCAAGAGTGGCTCCTGGTGCTGGAACAAGATGGGTGCTGACCCCTTACCTCACCCCAAAGCCCAAAGCAGAAAAGCCAGCTTGGGAGCATCTGTGGGCTCCTGCAGAAATGCCCTGTCTTGACCAATGTGGGCTGTTTCTCTTCGACTCAGTACCTTTGCTCTGGGCTGCATGCAGGGCAGATGCCCAAACCCCTTTCTCCATTTCTCTCTCCAGCATTAAGGGCACCCGTAAAGGAGGGGCTGGTGTCTTAGAGATATGTGACGACCCTCTAACTATGCCAGAGTCAGGATCTAGGATCAGTGGAGCAAGTCTGTGATTCTATATTTAGGGGATCAATAGCCAGAAGTTGGGGAGAAATAAGACTCTAGGGAGGAGTCATCGGGTACAGACACCCTGATTCTGGCTGCCATGCATGATGCAGATAACACACCCTTTTCCAGGAGGGAGAAAAACTTTCAGGGGGAACTGAAAGAGATAATGATGCTCAGGGAGAGGATGCTGTGTGGGAACCCCCAGACGAGTGTCCTTCTTCTGTTGGTTTGTCATGACCAGCCCGATACCTGTCACTAGGGGTGCTTTAGCCACAAGCATTTATTCATTCATTAATATGTTCATTCATTCATTTGCATTCAGAGCCACATTCAAGGACCTCACAAATTACTCTAGGCTTTGTCCTCAGGGGTCTTTCCTGGCAATGCCTGAGGACTATGCAGTGCTGAGGATTGACTCAGTTTCTCCAGTGTGCAAGACACACGCACCTTGTACACCACACTGTGCCATCTCCAGCCCACACCACAGACAATGTTCTTGCACATCATGGATCAGCATCCCAGCAGAACTGGCTCTTCAGAGCCATTGACAGACATGGTTACCATAGTCCTTGTCTTCTGGTGGACTCAGCACACCAGAAGTCTCCGCGAGGAACTGTGGCCGAGTCTTGGCAAAGAGATGAATGAAATGCTCTGACTGGCTCATATTGTCAGGTTTCTCAGAAGGGCTTCTGCCAATTGACTTATCCATTCCTGCGATCTTCAAGTCTCAGTTCCCAGGTGCCTCATGTGTGCTGTGATGTCTTCCCATGAAGACCCCTTCCACAGGTTAAGGATTTACTGCGATGGGGTCTGCTTAACAGATAGAAGGCAGAGAAAGGGTAACGACTGTTAAGTTGCATCTTATTTTACCCAAAACAAAGATCATCCCTGGTTCCTTTGTATGTTTGTTTCCAATTTGGATTGACCCCAAAACAGAGATGATCTTATTTGTAAACCTGTGTGGGACTGGTTCAGGATAGCCTGAGCTATCTGTCTTTACTCTATCCTTACTGCCTCACCCAGGGGTGGTCTCTGTCCTCAATAAAAATGGCAGTCTGGCAGGCAGCTGGATGGAGATACGAGGTAGAAGACTGCTGGATTACATGTGCTTCATCCTCAGCCTGGTTTCTGGAATTATTTCATGCATGACCCTGATTCAGACTTGTTCCTGGGGTTGTAGATATGGCATGTGGGGTGTTTTTACAATATTCTATTAAATATTAAATATAATATTGATATCTATGTGTCTATATAACCTATTACAAGGTAGAAAGAAGACTGCCAGATTACATGTGTTTCACCTCAGCCTGGTTTGGATTATTTCATGCATGACCCTCTTTCACCTGGGCTTGGAGATATGGCACGTATGTGATTTTACAAACAACGAACTCCCAACATTCAAAAGCACATGCCGAAGACTTTGAACCTCTGACAAATCCATTAAGCCACCACGTAACAATATCTTCACAGATCCCACTTGTGGCTCATATAAGCCAGATGCCTCTTTGTCGACTGGTGTTTTAGGACCATTGGGTTGATCGTATTTATCATCTAATGGTCATTTATTTAATGTCTGGCAGCATATGCGGATGCCAACTTCAGTCGGGCATCACCATGCCCACAGGGTGGGCTCTCTGCCAGCCCCTGTTCTGGGAGAACACCGGCTCTGACTCTCTTGAGTGACCACCAAGTCCTCATGTGCCAGGTCAACCTCACACACCAGAATGGTGACAGTGCTCGCTGGACACTGAGACGTGTGGCCGCATCTCTTTGCCTTTCTTGGGAGAAAACCCAGCTTGGCTTTGCCAATGGAGCCATGTTTGGTGATTAACTCATCACAGCTCCGTATAGCTGATGTTGAAAACGCCCCAAGATGGTTTTGGTTAATGAACTGAGCTGGGTCTCTGGGCCTGTATTACCCTAGCTTCAAGTGGAAACACTGTCACTCTGGGAGGAGTGGAGAGGACAGATTCATGTCTGGGACCCACCGCCATGGGCAGGAACAACTGGGAAGATGAGGTGAGCTGGACAGATGGTGACAAGTAGACAGTGTTGAAAGGGGAGAGACACTACTGAACGTCAATGCTAACAGGACTGTGGATGTTATTGTGGAGGCTGATCAGTTCTCCGATCTAGTCAGAGAGACTCACAACATTTCATTGCTTCCTTGATGCCATATAGTATGGTTTGTGGATTATCAGTAAGGACCCACCCGAACCCATGGAGGTGCCCAGAATTCAGAGTGGGGAGATTCAGTTAGGGATCCCATGCTTATGTTTTATACAAGACTGAGAAATGATTTATTCTCTTGGGGGCTTCCTTTTCACAGCAGAAAAATGGAGCTAACTATTCATTTCACAGTGCTGTTAGGAGGATTCCCTTAGAGGTTATAGGAATTATTAACCCTTTAATGATTCTAGAATCCTCAATGGGCCACCAAAATGATCTGTGCTCGTTTGTCTGTAGGCGCCTTTCCATCATTTCTCAAGAGAGAACAGTTGACCTCAAGGTCTCAGAGACTGTTCAGTGGCCGAGAACTATCCCTGCAGGTGAAAAGGCGTTTAAATAGCGAAACACAAAATAAATATTAGGATTCACAGAGAAAGGAACAAAGCCCAGGAGGGGAAAACAAAATAGTAATTTTCGGTGGGGGAAAAGGTCTATTAGTCTTCAACAAACTTGGACTGTAATTCTAGAAGGTGATTTGGTAAGTCCGTTTACATAAAACATAAATTACTTGGAATGGGTAAATTGCTTTCGTTTCTAATAATTTTAAATACAGGCTTGCTCACTGGGGCTTTTGAGCAGATTCCATGTCTGATAATCAGTAATTTACTGATTTGCTCCCGTTTTGAAATTTTAATGTATGTATTCAAAGTCTTCCATAATTCTGCACCACTGATGTCATGGGGTACAGCCCTGTGAGCTGGAACAAATTTCTCCTGGCTCCAGAGACAGTCTGCACCTTGTCACTTCATTTTTTAAAAATAATATATATTTTGGTTTTGGGCTACACTCGGTGATGCTTAGGGGATACTCCTGACTATGCACTGAGAAATCACTCCTGGCTTGGGGGATCATATGGGATTCCAGGGATTGAACCCAGGTCCATCCTGGCTCAGTTGCATGCAAGGCAAATACCCTACTGCTGCGCTGTCACTCCAACTCCTTAAATAATATATTTTTGTGACTTCTCACTGCCTCTGACACCTGGAGTCAATGTTGGGGAAGGAGAATCAGGACTCAATCTGGGTGTTTCTTGCCCAGCGTCCTTCCCCACATTCAGACCAATAGCCTCAGTTAGGATGGGCAGGAGGAGGTGAGGGTGGGTGGAGGCATCCAGGAAGCAGCATGACAACATGGCCGCCTAGGTCCACATGGGGATGGAGTCAAACTCACCAAGGCTGTTGCTGGACTAGAACCCAATTCTAGGTTCTGGAACTTTCTCATCCAGGCTGGAGGGTTTCTCTGTGCTGCCTCTGGTACCTTCTTTCTTCTAGCTTCCTTTGCTGGAATAAGAGTCCAGAATTCTAGTTCTTTCCTTCCTGCCTGTAGGAGTTTGGGAAAGGTGCCCTGGTGAAGGTTGTAGGTCTTATGACTATGTATAAAAAAAAGCCTGTATTATGAACAACCTTGTAACCGGGGTGTTTAGATTAAAAAAAAAAGTTCAGTGGCCTTAGATTTTTTTTTTTGTTTTGTTTGTTTGTTTTAGGGCTACATCCGGCAATGCTCAGGACTTACTCCTGGCTCTGTGCTCAGGAATCTCTTCTGGCAGTGCTCAGGAGACCCTATGGGTTGCTGGAGATTGAACCCAGGTTGGTCGGCCACATGCAAGGCATCAGCATTGCTTTAAAGTTCAGCCAAAAGACTCTGGGGACTGAACTTGTGTTTGTTTAGATAATTCGGTTTCCCTCAAGACTAGGAAACCTCTCATCTCTGCTTGTCACCAGTCAGTCACGCATCCCTTTCTTCTGAGTCAACCCTTGAGAACTTCATTCCTTTCCCTCCCACCTCAGCACCATCACTTTTCTTCTCAGCACAGTGACGTTTTGGGACCAGGGCCCTGTTCTGCCCAAATTTGGATGTGGAACAGTGCTTCAGCTATTCAGCTATTTTCTTGGAAAAAAAAAAAGTAAGTAAGTGGCGAGACCAGAGCAGGGAGGGCACTTGCTTTGCACACTGTTGACCCCGATTCAATCCCCAGCATTCCATGAGGTCCCCTGAGCCTGCCAAGAATGATTTCTGAGCACAGAGCCAGGAGTAACCCCTGAGCACTGCTAGGTGTGACCCCGAAACAAAACAAACAAACAAACGAAATGGTGGTACTCTTGAGTGTTTGACACACACACCCAAATTTTGAAATTTCTTTCCACATCCATGCTGCTTTATTTTTATCTATGTTTGGTCTTTCTGGGTGTGGTGGGCCATTCTTATCACTTTCTGTTTCTCTTCAGCTTCATGGCATTGCCGATTTCACCAGAACCAAAGACCTCTTGCCTGCCTGCATCTACCCACCCACACATGCATAGTATTCAGGGATTAATTTTGTCCCAGGCCCCCTGATACCCAGAGCCCCAGGGCCTGAGTGTGCTGATTAGGAGACAAGCCCCTCTTTCTGGGAGCTTACAGCCAGGATCTGCCTCTTTCTCACTGCTGCAAAGTCCCTGCTGGAGCCACCAAGTCCCCAACAAACTCAAGGACTTTGCACAGAGTCACTCAGTGGTTTACTAAACATCTCCATCCACCACTCTGTGTCCAAGAAACTTCTGGACTAGTTTCACAAAATAAGCCGGTCATGGTCTATTTTTAGGACAGAAAAGGGAGGTGGTGGGCCATGCACAGGCAGACGGCGGGCGTGGGGTGAGGGACAAAATCATGGGGTTCGAGGCCTGGAAGTGATTTGTGAAGTGGTTCTGCCACGTTCACGAACATAAAAATAAAAACAAAGAGGCGTTCGCTGGTCTCGATTCCTCCATCTGGTTTTTGGAGAAACATGTACTTAAAATCTTGTTTTAATGCCAAGCAACTGTGTGCGGATCTAGGGGAGTGGAAGTGGACATGGGGGAGATGTGTGATAGCAAGAGAACATGTTTGATATGTGCCAGGTGACAGAAGTTCACAGACAGAAACCTGAGAATCTACAGTGTTGCCTGAGCTCAGGAAGGGACAGAGGGATGGAATGGAGGGCCAGATAAGAGGAACAAGACAGAGGGACTGGATGGAAGGACAGATCAGAAGGATGAGACAGGGGGAAGGGAATGATGGATGGGAAGGGGGACGGGACAAGAAAGAAGGAACAGAGGGGCAGGATGGAGGGTCAGATCAGAAAATGGGACAGAGGGACGGGATGGAGAGATGGGATGGAGGAACGGGACAGATAGAGGGATGGGTTTATTTTCAGTCTGTTCTGTCTTCAAAGATGAGTGGACCAGAGAATCACCCAAGAATAACTCCAGGACACCTGACGTGGGCAGCACCAGTTTCCTGCTCCCACATGCCCATGTATTGGCAGCGGCCCTCTGCTCCAGGCCCTGCTATCCTTCACAGTTTGATCAGCCTGCGAGGACCCATGGTGACTTCTGGCTCAGTGAGGCCAGCACGCAGCTCTGGCTCCGCATCTTCAGTGGCCTACCGGGTTGGACTCTGAGGGAAAAGTTCCTTCAGCACCTGTGAGCAGCCCCAGGCTTACCTCCCCATTCCGGGTCCTGCTCAGGGCTGAGACTTCCTGGGCTCATCTGGAGGTGTTGACTGTGGGCCTGGGTGGTCTTGGCTCTGCCTGACTTGGAGAAGGAGGTGGAGATGAAGAGGAGGGTGAAGATGATGATGAGAAGGAGTGGGGAGAAGAAGGAAAAGTAGAGGGAGAGGGAAGAGGGTCCCGCCAGAGCTGCCGTCGGATGTACTTGACGAGTCCCTGTGCAGAAATTGATCCTCTCGAGTCAGGGAGGATGCTGCTTGTACCTCACCGGTCCCCCTCATGGCCAGGACTGACACAGAAAGTTCCTGTCTAGGCTGGAAGCGCTTCTGCATCTGCCCCAGTGTTAAGGGGACACGCTCCTTCCTTCTTCGGCCCTGCCCTTCACACACTCCTTAGAGGGTGATGCCAACAATCACATGAACTTCAACTTGAAAAGGAAGTTCTCTGGCTTGGAGTTGTGAAAAATAACAGTTCCAAGAATTTGGAGTGCAGTGTATTTGTGTATTCTTTCTGTTCTTTTTTATTCTTTTCGTTTTTCCTTTC
>PVKC010040168.1:0-12345 GCA_004027635.1 Crocidura indochinensis | reverse complement strand
TGTTCCATATGGGATACCAGGAATAGAATTTGGGACACTTGCATGCAAGGCAAATACCTTACTCGCTGTATTATATCATTCCAGACTCTTTTTGGACCTTGGTCCCTTTCTTTGACCACTTGTTCAATCCTTGATCCGAATCCTATGCCATGACCTTTTATGTATGATTTTCATTGTACTACTCTTGAAATCTCCTGAAAGCTCACAAAGGGTTATATGGCCTTTGATAGGGAAACGGTTGCTGTGTTATAACACAGCAAACTAGTGGGAGTTCTGTATCAAGCAGTGTGAAGCAATTTCACTTTTTGTGTCAACAGTTATTTACCAAAATAAAGCTTATTTCACCTTGTTTTTTTATATGTTTTCATAAGAAAAATCACTTACCTATTTCATTATCAGCAATAATTTTCCTAAATAGCTTTTCCACAAATGTTGCTCTAATCAGTTATCCCACATTTCTGGGTATTTATGAGGCTATACATTTGCACAAAATTTTCTTCTCTTACCCCACATTTTTGCGTATTTTTGAGGCTAAGCACTTAAATAAAGTTTTCCCTCATTTCTGCAACTTCACAATTTCACAGATTCTGTCAGGTAACCTGTCAAGGCATTTTCCTAAAGCCAAATCTCAGCTTAAGAGAAATTCTGGGCCAGTTATTCTGAGGATAGCATTTTTATTTCCTCCTCCTTAACTCAGAGATATTTTCTTCTTGAGGTCCATGCAGATATAGCATCATGCTTCGGGGCAGACATGCCCTGCCTTAGCAATATCGTTACCAAGTGGTGAGAACCCAGGGATAAGATGCAGTTGTTTGTTAACTGTTTTGGGTGGCTTATTCAAACAAGAGAATAAATTATACAGCATAACTTAATTATTTTTTAAAGTATTTTGTCAGTTAATTTTTTCTATTTTCTTGGACCTGACATAGGACCTTTTGTTACTGTTTTTGTTGCAAGTGTTTCAAGATAGCCTGAAATAATTCTACAAAAAGTATCACTTTCGGGCCTGAGAGATAGCACAGTGGTATGGCATTTGTTTTATATGAGGCCAACCCAGGACAGAGAGCAATTGGATCCCCAGCATCCCATATGGTCCCCAAAGTCTGCCAGGAGTGATTTCTGAGTATAGAGCCAGGAGTAACCCCTGAGTGTGGCCAGGTGTGACCCAAAAACCAAAAAAAAAAAAGAATCACTTTTTCTTGGAGGTGGTTGTAAACATGAGTCATGGAGGAAGAAGCAAGAAGCAGAGAACTAAAAAAACTTTGTGGTTTTCAGTCTGAGTATAATAGAACTGCCAGGTACAAAAGAGCTCAGACACATCTCTTAAATTCATTTGATTTTAGGGTCAAGATCAAGCATCTCTGGGAGAGGGGTATATACTTGAGTGAATCATATACCAACAACAACACAAACAACAACTTCAATCTAGATGCAAATGATGTTTTACTGATGATTCCTAGCTACTGAACAATATTCAAAAAGTATATAGTGGAGTAAAAGAAAGTCTTTCAAAAATAAAATCATTTTACTTATGTGAAATATAAAAACACATCAAATTAATCTATGACTCAACTTAAGGTATACTCAAGTAGCAAAAATAACCCGAGGATGTATGAGATTGTTCTGTTTATTGGCTTGAGAGTTAGATTCAAGTATTTTATTTTATTACTGCTCCTTAAACTATCCTATTACATTTTGATCATGAACTACATTTTTGTATATATGTTTTATTTCGAGGTATAATAAATATATAAGTTAAACAAAACAACAAGCATAGCAATAATATAATACTAGCAAAGTAGAATGAACCACAAATTCTTTCATTTCCAAAATATAACATGAAAAAAGATCTGTGAATTAAAAAAAAATCTCATCCAGATGTATTTGACCTTGGGAGAAAAAATAAAGTGTGATTGCTACTAAACAAAAGTCTTTTTTCTTGCTGAATATATCAACTGTAGAGGAGAAAATCAGTGACTCATATCATACTACACCCAGTGTCTGCACGAAGAATTTAGATTAATTATTCTTGGGAGGTTCAGACATATTTCTCTAAGATCTTGACAACTGATATGGATTGGTTATGACCCAAATCATTACAAAGAAACAGATGGAAACAGGCTATCCTCATCACTGTGAAAATAGAAAAGTTTGAATATAGATAATTATTAATAGTTGCAGCATAAATAAAAGTAAACATAACATGTTGCTAAGCTAGGAATATATTGCTTATATGTAAGAATATGATTTTAAACACTCTATTTAAATTACAAATAGTAGTTTATCCAGGATTTCTATTATATTTTCAGATGGGATGCTCTTACAGGTATTTAGAAATTTATATAAAGTTATACAAATCCTTTCTATTTCAAAGTTCATGGTACAATTAAAACTTTATAAAAGAGAGATGCAATTTTCATCTGGCTCCATTAATCCTTTTACCTTTTGCTTGCTTCTCCTCATCCTTTGTATAACAAATGAAATTGCCATTTTTCTTATAAAGGGCTATAGGTGTTAATCATATGATTACTTTTTTTTTTTAACAGAACTTAGAAAGTTTCAACTGAGGGTATTTGTATTTTGTATTTTCAATAGAAATCTTGTTAGTTCTTTAGGCTAGATGTGACTTTTTTCAAGTCGTGAATGAAATCATTAAGTTATCCTTATGAGAACATTTTTTTTTTCTTTTATGAGAAAAACAAGAGTTGATACCATTGTGAAACAAGAGAGACGTACTTCAGCACTTGGTTTCTTTCCAGAACCCCAGAGTGCTCACTTCTGGGTTTATTGTTTTCATTATCAGTCTTGTGTTAATATTTACAGTTTGTATAAAACATGTCCTTGGAGCACAGCTTAGTGTGAAGTACTGCTGTTTTGTTTTCTTAAAGATGCACTTGTCTGCTATAGGTATAAAACTACAAAAACATACATACACATGCACACACAGAGAAATATCTATGTGGTGTCTGAGAATAAGTATGGTGGAGGTTGAGATTCTCTCTTTAAAAATAAACAACAAAGAAAAAGTGCCTCCAAGTTTCAATCTATCCCAAGGGGCCCGAGCAATAGTACAAAAGGGAGGGCATTTGCCTTGCATACAGTTGACTCTGGTTCAATCGCACCATCCTATATGGTCCCCTAAGCATCACCAGGAGTAATTCCTAAGTGCAGAACCAGTAGTAACCCCTGGGCATCACTGGGTGTGACGGGAAAACAAACAAACAACAAAACAAAACAGTGATAAAAAGAAAAGAAAAGCAAGCTGTTCCAGAATGTTCATCTCTGTTGCATCCTTGAGCATTCTCCAAAGATAATTTCTTTATCATGCATTTGGAAGTTGTGGAACGATGTTTATTTTTCTCTACAAAGTGGGTTTTTATCTACCTGCAAAAACTAAGATCACCCTTCCACAGGGCACCTGGGATTCAGAAGTTAGCATGTGATGGATCTCAGCTACCCTAGCTGATGAAAAAATTGCAACTCACATTCAGTTTGTTAGTTTTATTTCAATTATGATAATTTTAGCTGAACGCTAAATTAGAGCTTAATTTTAGTCACAGACAGCAGGAGCAGATGCTACTTTTTTGGCTTCTGGACATTTCTTTTTCTCAAAGGAACAAGCACGCCTACCCCATTTTTTTTTTTACCTCCTCCCTTTCTAGATTATATATGAAGCAGTCAGGGAAAAAAGGTCAGACATTCTGAAATCACAGAAAATCACTTTTAGTTGTTGGTCATCTGTCACATCTAAGTTTACTTGTTGACATTCAAAGAAAGAGCCATTTTTGGCATGTACATATCCACGCACAAAAGATTAATTTTGACTTAATATGGATCCTTCAGTTTTAAAAATATAAGTTTATCAAAATACTTTTATGTTATGCATTTCAGCTATTTGAAGAATATAACTCGATAGTATCTAATTGAACAACATAGATATATGGCATTCTTCATAATCAAGTACATTTTTTACATGTAATTATACACACACTACTCCATGTAACTGACTTTTAACTTTACCAATATTTTCAAGGTTCATTTGTCTTCTTGTGTATACTGCTCTTTCACTTGATTGTAGCATGTTTCTTTGTATGGACATACCACAGTCTGTCTATCTACTTTGCAGTTAGTAAATAATTTGAGCGTTTCCATGGTTGAACTATTCTGAAGAATGTTTTTATGAGCATTCATGTGCATATTTTTGCACAGAAATGTGCTGTAGCTGTTTCCAATCCCTTCAGTTGTATGTGTGAGTTCCAAATGCTCTTTTTTCTTAGTCTTTTAACTGGGTTTCATTTTGGAGGCACATTATAATAAAAGTCTGTATTTAGTATCAACATTCCTGTGTCAACATGAGAACCACTCATTACCAAATTTGTCAGGAAATTTACAAGTACATTTTGAGATTTGGTTGGATGCTACTTGAGAACAGACTTTCTATAGTTCCTTGTCAGAAGTTAGAACAATTACTAATAATAGAACTGACATAGAAAAAGTAGCATTGCTGCTGTGACTTCCCCATCTTCACCCCAATTTTGCTTTTATTTGTTCTTTAAAGACATCATCAATTAGATTTTCTATTAGACTTCCGTTAAAGTTTTTTACAAGTACTACTCAATGGGGATTATTTTTTATTCACTCTTTAAATGACTCTTCAAATCAACAAAATCTATTAGAGTTTCCCAACATTGTGTTTTGGTTTGTGGCATTGATGAAATAATATGACCCATTTACATGGAAATAGTGAATAGCTTAACAGGTTCTCTTTCCTTCATTCTTTCCCTAGGGGAATAACTCAAGATCTCACACACCTGAGACAAACATTCTAGTATAGAGCTGCATACTCTTTCCTTAGAAAAAAGCTCATTTCTATTCTTTGGATTCTAAAACTGTTTACTTCTCCTTTGTAGATCTAAGTATATCTGGGATATAAGTCTTGGCCCCAAATCAAATTGCTGGGCTCAACAATTCTAACCCGTCATAGTGCCTTGTGTTGTATGATCTACCATAAAGTTTTCATGGAGATGTTAGAACGTTCAGTTCTATTAAGTTTTCGTTCACTCACAATGGTGCATAGAAATGTTGTTATGATTGCACGGAGGCATAACTGTGTACAGTAAACTGACACAGAAACACAGAAGGTTTTGAAAATGCACCATGTTATCTTTGAGACTTGATTGAGAGACAGCACAACACTACTGTAGTATTACTCTGACATGAGATTGCGTCTTACTGATTTTTGTCCAGCTGACTTTAACACTAGTCCAGCTGGCAGTTCTCACCTAGTCCAAGTGCTGCCTTTAGATATTAATAAGTCTCAAACCAGAGCCAGGATACTAGAATTCTAACTTCCCACAGTAAGTTCTATCTTGAGTCAGTCTGCTCTCTTTGTTGCCAGGGGTACATGTCCTTTTATGCAAGGAGAATTCTCTGCTTTCTGTGGCAGGTCAGTTTGCTATTGATGCAGTTCTGAACAAGACTGTATCTTCCTCACACTTCAGATATAATGTGAATTACTATCTTTTCTTGGGGCTGGGGATATACAATTGTGAATTCTTTTGTTACAGACCCTATAAAATCCAGGCTTACTTCTTTGTGACTATTCCAGGTTATAATGGGCAATCCATATACAATTAAAGGCTTTACAGTCAACATGCTTAAAAATATGGTGTTGTTTTTCTTTGGCTTTCTTTTTTTTGGACCCGGCAGTGCTCAGGGGTTACTCCTGGCTCCATGCTCAGAGATTGCTCCTGGCAGGCATGGGGGACCATATGGGGCACCGGGATTAGAACCGATGACCTTTTGCATGAAAGGCAAACACCTTATCTCCATGCTATCTCCCGGGCCCCTTCTTTGGCTTTCTTATAAAGTGTAACAGTGCTCTGGCTCCTATAATATATATCTTTTCATAGAAAAGTAGGTTTATCATGAAATTCCTCTTATTTCAGTGAACCCCACTGAGAAATGGCAAGGTCCTTAATCAGACCTTATGGTTTCTGTACTGGCCATAGAAAGTTGCTATCTTAGTGAGTAGAAGGCTTGATTTGTCAAGGAATCTGATTGAACTAGTCAATTCCCCAATAAAGCACAGTTAAATTTACAGAAACTACTCTAAACATCTTTGAATATTATTGTATAGATAACTTTGGCATTGGACCAGTGATTTCATAAATATTGTTAGGGTGGGTAGATAAAGTACCTCATTCCTGATTTTGGCAAATTAAGGAATGCTAAGGGAATGGGTGACCAATACTAGGATTTCACAATTCTTTTTTTTTTTTATTATTATTTTTTTGCTCATTTGAGCAAAAAAATCCCTGTGATGCTCAGGGATTACTCCTGGATATATGCTCAGAAATCACTCCTGATTACTCCTGGCTATCTGCTCAGAAATCACTCCTGAATCTGGGGACCATATGGGATTCTAGGGGGAATTGAAACAATTGATCTGTTTTAGATCGGCTGTGTGCAAGGCAAAAAGCTTTTCTACTGTGCTATCACTCTGGTGCAGGCTTTCACAATTCTTAATTAGCATCTGCTATGGGTTTAGTTGTGTTCTTTTCCAACAAATATATTGAAAGGCCAAAGCAATAGTACAGCGGTAGGTTGCTTGCTTTTGTAAGTGGTGACCAATTTTAGTTCCTTGTACCACATATTATCCCCAGAGCTCCACCAGTAGCAATAACTGAGCACAGAGACACTGGCTATACACACCAGGCATTGCTCTCAACTATTTGCAAAAAATTAATAGAGTCCTCACTAGCATTAAATGTATGTATAACCTCATTTGGAAATAAGACATCCCCCCAGATAAAATTAAGATCTGGTCTTAAGTCCCTACTCATCTAGTAGGGACTGTGTCTTTATAAAAAAGGAATATGTGGATGAAGACATATAAAGGGAGAAATGACAAAGAGAAAAGAAATGTAGACTACATCTATCAATGGAAAAACAGCTGAGGCTTCATATAAAGTTGGAACCAATATTCCCTCCAAAAGAATAACCTGGCCAGTCCATTGATTTCCCATTTCTAGTCCCGAGAACCATGAAGTAATAGATTTCTATTGTTTTAAGTTGCCAGTTTATGCAACTTTGTTATAGCAGTTCTTAAAAAAAATCAACTCATTACCTTCTCATCTTTTTTACTACTGTATGTAGTTTTGCTATTTTATTTTCAGACTGTTATTTTGTTTAAATCCCAGAACTCTAGATTTTAGTGATCAAGAGACAGCTTACATCTCTCCCTCTTCACTAGTAAAATCATCTCTTGGATGTGGTATGTGATGATATTCTATGAAAAGAAGTATAGTTTTACTCTTTCCTTAATGAATCATTTAGAGAGCTAAACAAATAAAAAGACCAATTATGTTTAAGTATTTAGTGCTAGCTTGCAGAAGTATTTTTGGTAAACACTGTAATATAAATGTAATTCATATCCAGACTACCTCTGCAGAGTTTTCTGAATCAAGGAAATTTTTATTTATTTTTTTGCATAAGCGTAACCACATAAGTTTTACTGTTGGGACTGGCAGTATTCTTGGAAGGACTGAATATGGTCATTTAAATTGGTGGAAAGAGATTTTTAAGGCTCTGTGAAAAGCATTTAAATTGAGACTTTAATGTTAAGAACTGGCTTTGTATGTTAAAATCTTTTCCCTAATGTATTCATTGCACATCTTAAGATATGGTAATGTATACATAAAGCCATACTTTTAAAGTACTTAATTTGGTTTGAAATTATTGTAAGGAAGAAAAGATCTAAGAAGAGCTCAGTAGCTTAATTTCATTGTGATAATGAATTTGGAAGGAGTTTCATCTATGGAGTGAATATAGACTACTAAGACAATGGAAAACTATTCTAATGTCTTATGTATATCATCCAATTTACTTTGAAACATACCTGGGCTTTTTCATGTTTCCGATTCTTAATTTTTTAAACATTCCTCAAATTTCCTTTTATCATAGTTTTAAACTATGTAATGCATAAGCCTGACAGTTTTGTATAATGTATAAAAGTTCTGAAGGTCTGAGTATATAGGGCTCGTACGAGCCTTGTAAAATATGGGTCTTAGTTCAAGCTCTAGTTTTACTACTAGCCAACCATTTACCTTGAGCAAGTCACTTCACCTTTTAATTTTATTTTATGTTACCCATTAAACTCCTGTTTGAGTCTGTTTAATTTGCCTCTTGGCAGCCTTTATGAACCCTGCGATTATTTAGATGCATATTTCATTCTCTGTATGATTTAGAATCTTTGTGGAACCATTTGTTTTGTTTTGTTTTGGGGCCACACCTGGCAGTGCTCACGGGATACTCCTAGCTGTCTGCTCAGAAATAGCTCCTGGCAGGCATGGGGGACCATATGGGACACCAGAATTTGAACCAACCACCTTAGGTCCTGGATAGGCTGCTTGCAAGGCAAGCGCCACTGTGCTATCTCTCCGGGCCCTTTGTGGAACCATTTAAAAGGTCTCTTACTTTAATGTTTTTGTTTGTTTGACTTTGTATTTTCTTTTAAAATATTGACTATCAGATAAGGGTTTAGTATCCAAAATATACAATGCACTGACAGAACTTTACAAGAATAAAGCATCTTATCCCATCTAAAAATGGGGAGAAGAAATGAACAGATACTTTGACAAAGGAGAAATACAAATGGTCAGAAGGCACATGAAAAAATGATCCAAATTATTCATCATTGAGGAGATGCAAATCAAAACAACTATGAGTTACCATCTCACACCACAGAAATTGGCACACATCACAAAGTATGAGAACAAGCAGTGCTGGTGGGGATGTGGAGAGAAAGGAACTCTTATCCACTGCTGGTGGGAATGCCATCTAGTTCAATCTTTATGGAAATCGATATGGAGATGACTCCCCAAACTGGAAATTGAACCCATACGATCCAGTTATACCACTCCTTGGAATATACCCTAGGAACACAAAACTACCGTACAAAAATACCTTCCTCACACCTATATTCATTGCAGGGCTGTTTACAATAGCCAGACTCTGGAAACAAGATACACTTCAACAGATGAATGGCTAAAGAAACTATGGTACATATACACAATGGAATATTATGCAGCTGTCAGGAGAGATAAACTCATGAAATTTTCCCATACATGGATGTACATGGAATCTATTATTCTGAGTGAAATAAGCCAGAGGGAGAGAGATGAACGCAGAATAGTATCCCTCATCTATGGGTTTTAAGAAAAATAAAAGGCATTTTTGCAATAATTCTCAGAGACAAAAGAGAGGAGGTCTGGAAGGACCAGCTCACTACATAAAGCTCACCACTGAGTGATGAGCACAATTAGAGAAATAATTACTTTGAGAACTATCATATCAAAGTGAATGAATGAGGGTAGTAGAAAGTCTGTCTAGAGTACAGGCGGGGGTGGGGTGGGGAGGAGGGAGATTTGGGATATTGGTGATGGAAATGTTGCACTGTTGAAGGGAGAGAGGTGTTTTTACATGACTGAAACCCAAGTACAATAATATTTGTAATCAAGGCATTTAAATAAAGCTATTAATAAAAAAGTGAAAATGAAAAACTATATTGATTATCATTTCTCATGATCATTAAAGACACAGTTTAGAATCTCACTTATGATGTTGTGTTCGATCATCAAGGACTTGAAGGATGCCATGTAATGAAAAGGAATGCAGAAAATAAGACTATCCTTCACAGTATAGACATGGAATTGCTTAGTATTTAAAAATGTGCATTGGTTTGTTGGTCGATGTATATTTTCTATTGTAATGCAAAGTTTGACTTAAGTCTAATCCTTAGCATCTAATATTGTTCCCTGAGTCCTCTGATAGTTATCTGAATGCAGAGCCAGGAATAATACCTGGATGCTAAGTCATGAGTGATCCCTGACTCAGAATCAGGATGATTCTGAGTGCAAGATCAGGAGCGATTCCTTAGTTCATAGCCAGTAGTCATCCCTGAGTGCAGAGCTTTGAGTGTTCCCTGAGTGAAGAGCCAGGAGTGATCCCTGACTGCAGAGCCAGGAGTGATTCCTGAGTGCACAACCAGGAGTGATCCCTGACTGCAGAGCTAAGAGAAAGCCCTGAAAACCCTGAAAACCGAGTGGGGTAGCCCCCAAACTAAGACAGACCAAAATAAATAAGCAAACAAACAAAAATAATAAAAAATAGCTGCCAGGTTATACTGTGTCAGTCTTGATTTAATATTCATATAAAGTGATGACGCTTTGGTATCCATTCCTGGTAAAATTTGTGCTAAAAGTGCAAGCAAAGAAATGATGATCAAGCAGAGACAACTATGTGGGCCAGAATTTGCGGGCTTGAATGGATTTGTGTAAACTCATAACTTCCCCCAGCTGCTGACAAGCATATGGTGCAGGGATTTGCAGGATCAGTGGAAGGAGTGGTTCTTTAAATCAGATAGGCTTTGCACTTTGTGCAGGCCATTAGGGATCTGTGCTGGGCTCCTAATCATTTGTGTGATTTCCTATTTTATTTTAAATAATTTAAATGAATCACCATGAGGTACACAGTTACAATGTTATTCATGATTGAGCTTAAGTCATACAATGCACTCCTCTCACCAGGGCACATTTCCTGCTGCCAGTTTCCCTCCTGTCACCCTGTACCCCAACCTGACTCTATGATAGACATTTTTCCTCTCTCTCTCTCTCTTTCTCTCTCTCCTTTCTCTCTCCCTATCTTTCTCTCCTTTTCCTTTTAAACACTGTGGTTTATAATATTGTTAGTGAGGGCTATTATATCTATCTATCTATCTATCTATCTATCCATCTATCTATCATCTATCCATCCATTCATCCATCCATCCATCTATCCATCATTTATCGATCTATCTATCATCTATCTATCTATCTATCTATCTATCTATCTATCTATCTATCTATCTATCTATCTATCTATCCATCATCATCCATCTATCTATCTATCTATCTATCTATCTATCTATCTATCTATCTATCTATCTACCATTTATCTATCTATCTATGTCACTTTTCCTCCTTTCATCACCTAGTTTTGTCCAGAGTGATCATTCCCAACTTTTATTATCATAGTCACTTATCTGTCATAATTGTATCCCAACCCCCCCCCCCATTTGTGGGGACATTTTTCCCCATAGACTGGTCCTCCTGGCCCTTATCTATGCTATCTTTGGTTATTATTCCCATCCTATGTTTAAAAAATACACTACTAATAGGTGTGATCATTCCATGTCTGTTCATCTCCCCATGTTGTATTTTACTAAGAATAATACTATCTATAATTCACCCATGTATAAGAAAATTTCATGACTTCATTTTTCCTAACAGCTGTATAGTAGTCCTTTAGTTTCTTTAGTGTAGTATTCCATAATTTCTTTATCCAGTCATCTTTTCTCAGACACTTGGGTTGTTTCCAGATTCTGGCTATTGTAAATAATGTTGCAGTGAATATAGGAGTGTAGATATTGCCTTTTTTGCATTGTGTTCTGAGACCCCCTAGAATATGTAATATCAGTATGGAATTGCTGGGTCATATGCGTACATTATCTCTAATTGTTTTATTAATGTCCATTTTGTATTCTCAAAATGCTAGACCAGTTGACATTCCCACAAGCAGTGGATAAAATTTTTTCTCTACACATTTTGTTTTTTGAACAAGGTATAGATTCTGAAGAGTATATGTAGAATGTGACAAAATCATTGTGATTTTTGAACAAGTGTAGAGTGTCTTGCTTTATGTTATTGGTGCCTGGGAAGTAATAAACTTAAGTGCTTGATATTTTAAAGCTCTGGAGTTCTGACTGGTTTCTCACTGCTTTTATTATTATTTATACTTCATATATCCTAAATTATTGCACCCTCAAGCAGTTGTTATTAAGCTGAAAGTTTTGACTAATTGGTAACGGTATATTTTTGGTCATTATTCACACTGTCATAATTGTTTTTATATTAAAATACTCCCAATTGCTTATCTTTATTGTATTTAGAGATGTGCTTTAAAAGGAATAGCTTTGTAAGACTTTATAAGAAAATTTTAGGTTTTTAAGGACTCAGCCAGGAATTGGGGACAAACACCAGTGCATGTATATATATTTTTATTATTTTACACAACACTAGTTTCTTTCCAAAAATCTTAGTGTGAAACAAAGTAAAATTTTTAGGCTTATATACCTTTTTTAAGTCAATATATTCAGCAAAAATTATCATATTATAATATAACATAAATATCATAATATA
The DNA here is from genome assembly GCA_004027635.1 of Crocidura indochinensis. Classification (NCBI taxonomy): domain Eukaryota; kingdom Metazoa; phylum Chordata; class Mammalia; order Eulipotyphla; family Soricidae; genus Crocidura; species Crocidura indochinensis. Next base: position 106 of record PVKC010040168.1, on the reverse strand, counting down.
TAAAATATATTATATATAATATATAAAATAATTTAAGGTCAGCCAATAAGTAATTTTATATATATAAAATATATTATATATAATATATAAAATAATTTAAGGTCAG
>PVKC010040167.1:0-12397 GCA_004027635.1 Crocidura indochinensis | reverse complement strand
AAGAGAGAGAGAGAGAAAGAAAAGGCATTAATAGTTTGTAATTCACCCTTTGTTAAAAAATGGTCTAGTCCTAAACCAGAAGAATTTCGTCAATTATAAGCAGTGAGACATTTCTAAAATGATACTAGATAGAAATGGAAATATTCTATTGCAGTTTATGGTGTCTGAGGAGAGGTACTGGTCAATAAGTTGTTCATAAATCAAGCACATAAACAAAGACAAATACTTGTAACAGAGAAGGCTTTTGATTTGTTTTGATTTGACTTGGTTTTGGGGCCATTACCAGTACAAGCTCAGGGAACAGACCACACAGTAACAGAGATCTTTAGCATGCAAAGCATGAACCCCAGCCCTCTGAGTTATTTCCCTGACCCATAGCAGATTTTTTTTCATAGCAGATTAAAAAAATAATAATATAAGGCTTGGAATCACTGTTCCTAAGCTGGGATTTATGAAATTGATGAAAAAAATAAAATAAAGTAAATTAGGCAGCCAGGTACTACTGGCCAGAGGCCATTCCAAGAAGCTGCTAGTGAAAAGGAATGTGTATCACAGTGTATGTTTTCTTTTTTGCAGGTGACACAACATTTATGCCGGCAAAATTGCAGATTCCTGAACCTTCACTATCATTATCTGCTTACCAATCAAGCCACATTCACTCTCCATTTAAGGTGCTGAGATATAGTGATGTTACCTGAACATTTACCTGAATTTAGCTAATCTGTTAAATAAATTAAATATTATCTCACCAACTTTGAGGGAAAAAATATCACTGAAAATATTTGTGATTGTTCAAGGGGCCTTTAACATTTTTCTTTCCTTTTTGGGGAGTGAAGGGGATAGACTGGAATTTACCCCCCTAGGTTTAAAGAGTACCCCTGGGAAATACTTAGGAGACTACTTAGTGCCCAGTTGGCAGCACACAAAGTAAGCATGTTTACCTGATGCACTATCTCTCCAGCCCACGTTTTTAATTTTTCCAACTTAATGATCAATTATGACCCAACAAGTAAAGATATTAGTTATTATACTTACTGGCCATCAGTCAAAAATTTCCTAGTATGGAAATTTTGTATGGCTGGAGCAATAGCGTAGCAGCTAAGCAGCAGATCCAGGTTCAATCCTAGCAATCATATGGTCCCCCAAGCCTGCCAATAGTAATTTCTGAGTGTAGAGCCAGGAATAACCTCTGAGCTCTGCCATGTATGACCCAAAACCAAAAATAAAATAAGGATTTTGCTAGTACCTGATCCCTTGGGATTATGTCTCACAATTTCATTCTTTCCAAAAATATGATGCAATCTTCAATAATATAGAAATTAATGCAATTCCTATCTCTGTCTTAGAGAGATATACCATAGTATAGCAAGGTATAATAAAGCATCACAGACATTTAACAAATTAGGAAATAGGATAAATTTTATGTAAACAAGAATTTCTCAAAAGTGAGAATTTCAGTAAAAATTTGAGACAATACATTAATAAAACAACAGAAATATTGTTTCAAAGCATGCTTTGGAGCACTAATATCATTCCATTCCATGAGCCTCAGGCTACTCCTTGCTATGATAATACAATCCATATTAAATATCAATGTGTACAAACATTTTTTGTAATGCCGAGAGGATACTTTAAATACATTTTGACCACTTTGTAAATTTCCTCATCATATCCTACAAGTTTAAATTCAGGATAACTTAGCTGCTCAAACTTGTTTATGACCTAAAGACAAATTCTTTTAACTCCATTATCTGGAGATAACAATACTTGACTTTTTTTTAAAGTCTCTATGAAAAATAACATAGTAACTCTCCTAGTCTTTCAGGTTACCTATGCATTATAATTTCTGTAACAGTATAACTTCCAATTCAGGTTTTTGATATTGTTTTGCATTAGGTTTTGCAGAAAAGTTAGCAACAAAATCAGGGAAAAAAATGAATCCATTTTTATTCTTAATCAGTGTCTTTATAGGAAGAAGCTTTACATGCTGTACAAATATTAAAATCACTGAAATAATTATAATTTCACAAACTTGTTTCTTCACATTGCAATACAAATAAAGAATCTGAAAGACAAGAACCAAAGTTTATAATAAAATGATAAACTAACAGAAAGAAAACAACAACAAAAGGAAGATAGCAAGGGGCAAATTATTGAAATTTCAAGTCAGTTTTCTCTTCTTAAAAGCAGCTTCTCCAGTAAAGAAAAATTGATTAATTAAAGAAACTGACAAGGATCACAGGAACTTGGTCAATTTCTCCTAGCAGCCAGCTCTATGTGTTAAAGACTTTGAAGCTGAAAGACACCGATTATCAATTTCCTACAGAAGCTCTTTATGTCAGGAAAGGGGAGTGGGGGTGGAAGTTAAAAAAGAGATGGGAGAAAACAAACCACAAAATGGTGAGGCTAGCAAAATGAGTGAAATATTTAAATACAGCAAGGTTTTTGGAAAGAACATAATAGCACAAAGTTAAGAAAAACGACAGTGAATTTGTAATGTGGGCAGATATGCTCGGCATCCTGTGTGACTTATTGTATTTTTTCTAGTTGAAATAAGAGGTCTCTAATTGTGCTCAGCATCAAAAATCCATCATGATATATAACCCCAATTGTGCTTGGCAGCTTGTAAAAATAGACAAAACAAACAGGAAATGAGAATTTTTAATAACATGAAATGTACCAAAATTGCTATAGCATTTTTGGTACATTTCATGCAATTAAAGTTTTGCTACATTTCATGCTATTAAAAATTCTCATTTCCTGTTTGCTTGGTCTATATATATATATATATATATATATATATATGTATATATACTTATATATTCTAAGAATATATATATATATATATACTTAGCTGAAATTATAATAAGAAGAAATCAAATTAACACTTGGGGGTGAATTTTTTCTACAGCTGTGTGAGAAATTAAATAGGATGGCCAATAATTAAGTAGCTATGAAGCAAAAACTTTATTTAGAGTGCAATGGGGAGCATCAATGTATAGAACAGATAGATATAAGGAAATGAACAGACAATAAATTGATCACTGCTGTGAAAAAAAATTTAAAGAGGACATAAAGGCTGTTCCTAATAAATATAAAACGTCCCTTTAATAGGGGCTGGAGAGATAGCTTGGAGGTAAGGCGTTTGTTTGCCTTGCATGCAGGTCATTGTTTTGAATCCCACGTCCCATATGGTCTCCCAAGCCTGCCAGGAGCGATTTCTGAGCAGAGAGCCAGGAGTAACCCCTGAGCACTGCTGGGTGTGACCCAAAAACCAAAACCAAAACAAAATAAAATAAAATGTTCCTTTAAGATTTTAAAATAATTTTAATTGAATCACAGTGATATAATTACAAAGTTGCTCATAATTAAGTTTCCGTCATACAAAGTTCTAACATCCATCCCTTTTCCAATACATGGTTTTCTCTGTCTTTGTCTATATGTGTCTCTTTCTCCCTTTTAAGTACTGCGGTTTTTAAGTATTACTAAAATAGGTATCATGTATAGCACTTTACCTTCCTTCAGGCCCCAGTTCTTGTCCAGTGAATATTTCCAGCTATCATTGTCATAGTGGTCCCTTCTATGCCTTTCTAACTGCATCCCACCACTATTTGTGACAAACCTCCTACCATAGACCATTCTCCTGGTCCTCATCTCTATGGTCTTTACTGTTTATGATTATGTAATGTATTGTATGATTTATGTAATGTATTGTCAATGTCTAACATTGGTTTTAAATTTCTATAACATAGTATTTGCACATCTCTGTAATCAATTTGAGAAAAGGCTTTCAATTCCATTTTCATAGTCAAGCATTATCCTTTCTTTTTTTGCTTTATTTTGGTTTTAGATCACACCCAAAGGTGTTCAGGATTTAACCCTAGCTAAGTGTTTGGGACCACTCCTGGTGGGGTTTGCGGAATGATATGGAGTGCAAGGATCAAATCTAGGTCAATTCCGTCCAAGGCAAATGTCTTATCTGCTGTACTATTTCGCCAGAACCATCTTTTACTTTCTTAAATAAATATCACCTACTCAAATTTCATATTTAAGAACCTGAGTTCATCTAGGCACCACATAATAATTATAATTTCACCAGCACCATGCAGTATAGTGGTCCCCAGCATTTTTCAGGGCTTCAATGTCAAGTCCTATAGATGAATCATCCATTTGGATTTCTATATTAGGAAATCTGAACTAAAGTAACACTGAAAATCAAAACAAGGGCCATAGAACAGTAAATACAGCACGTTTCTTGCACAGGGCTGACCTAGGTTCAATCTCAGGTACTGAGTCTGACCCTCTGAGGCCTGCCAGGAATGGTCCTTGAGTGAAGAATAAGGAGTAAATCCTAAGCACACAGAAGTGTGGCCCAAAACCTCCCCCACTCCAAAATAAAAATGCTAGTAAGCAACAGAGCTGTGAGTCAAACAAGTATGCTTATTATTCAATTAACACTTTTATCTCCTAACAACATTGCCATTTAACAATCATTTATAAGGAGAGATAGTACAGTGGATATAGGACATTTCCCTGCCCAAAGCTGATGGGGACTCCTTTCTTGGCAATCTCACATACTCATTCACTTACTCACCCCACCCATCATTGTTAGGCAGGTTGGTGACCCCAGAGCACTGCCAGCATGGTCCAGGTAGTCTCCAACAATAAGTGTCTGAGTAGCACTATAAAATCAGGCTCTCAGACACTGAATTCTAAGTCTGTTGGCAGAGATGTTGAGAGTGGCTTCCCAACCCCTTGATTAACACTTTGGAGGATTCCTGTCCTCAGAAAGAACTAAATAGATAAGATTTTCCTGTTAAGTAACTAGATTCCTTAAATTTGGCAGTATATTGTGGTAACAGATATAACACAAAAGGCAACATTTTTCTACTAAAAAAAAAATGACAGAAGGCACAGGTTTTCTGGGTCCACAAATGCAGTTTATAATCTATAATATCTCAATGTAAAAATGAACAAAAGATGTTAAAAAGGTAATTCAATTTAAGTTGAACAGGTTTTAACCCAAAGTTCAAATATGCTCTTAGGATAATATCAATGTTATCTTTTTTTGAATTAGAATATTTGGCCTCTAGCAGTGCTCAGAGGTTGCTCAGAAAAGGTGCTCAGGGGAACAGTTGGTGCCAGGGATCAAACCTAGGCCTCTGTATTAAAAGCATCCACTAGCCTGGAAGTCATCTCCACAGTCCAAATCTACTGTCTTTTAACCAACAGAAGTAGAGGAAAATATACCTAATATATACACCAGTTTTCTATTGTTGAAGAAAAGGTTTACATCTATATACAATAAACTTTGGTAAAATGAACAATTTCTAAAACTTAGCTATAACTTAAATTTAGGATAAACAAGAAAACAAAATATAACAGAAGGGGCCGGAGATATAGTGTGGAGGTAGGGCATTTGCCTTGAATGCAGAAGGACGGTTTGAATCCCAGCATCCCATATGGTCCCCCGAGCCTGCCAGAAGACAATCCATTACAAGTGACCCATTACTTAGTTTTGGAATTTACAAGGTCTGCAATACTTACTGGAAAGATAAGGAAATCCTCAGAGGTTGGATAGGTATTTGTAGATGAATTTGGAAGATTGCAAGAATTCCTGTAAATGAATACAGGGTAAGAAGAAATTTGGGGGAAAAGAAAACACTGTGTGCAAAGGGGAAAAGGAAATTATAGACAAAAGTATAGGCAAATATTCTACTTAGTAAATAAAAGGAAGTATTTAGTATTTCAAAAGTCTGACCTATGCAGCACTGGGAATGGTCCCTGGAAAAAATTACATAATACACATAAAATTATCTCTTTTTTACATCATAAAAAAAGAATTTCTGACTAAAAATCATATTCTATTCAGAAAACAAATAGCCAAACAGCTTTGGGGGAGTACTGGATAAAGAAATTTATTAATGGTAGTTTGAAGTGATAGTACAAAGGATAAGACATTTACCTTGCATGCAGGTGATCTGAGTTCAATCTCCAGCACCCCATATAGTGCCTGAACCCACTAGAAGTAATTCCTGAGTGTAGAACAAGGAGTAACCACTGAGTACCACCACATATGGTGTCCAAAATACCAAAAATTACTAATACCACAAGAAAGGTTAGCCCAGCCCAACAGTCTTAGCTTTAACTTCATCCTCTACCACTCTAGTACTCTTTCTTCCTATTCTTTCTACCTATCTATTACCTCACAACCCAGCTACTCATTAACTTAACCAAGGTTATATCACACTTATAATAAAGGTCTTATAGTGAGCAAGTCTTATCACACTTTTAATATATAATTCCCTCACTGGCTGACACATTCCTAACTATTTCTTTGCTTGCAAACATTTATTCTAGTGCTTACCACTCTGTCTTAATTGTACACACACACACACACACACACACACACACACACACACACACACACACACACACACAACTTTCTTACATATAAGTACAAAGCTCTCAAGAAGAGCTTTCAGAGTGAAAAGAATGCCTTGAATGCAGAAGGACGGTTTGAATAAGCATTTTCAGACCTTTCTGTGACCAGGTTAATTCTATTCAACCTGGTCACAGAAAGGTCTGAAAATGCTTATTCGGCCATGTTATACAGGAGACAGGAGCCTTCACCTAACTACAAGTCACTAATGAAGAACCACTAAGTGGTTAAGTAGTTTTAAACTTTTCTACCAGAGACTTAACAGTTAATAAGGCTTAGGGTCCAGGGATAGCACAGTGGAAGAGTGCATGACTTAGAGGGAGAACAGTTCTAATCCAGCACTTCCAAACATGTTGAGTGCAATGCTGATAACAGAGTTAATAAGGATCCCCAATTCTGAGGCTACAAAAAAGTATGTGATCTCTGATGTACTTCAATCAAGAGTGAAAGCACCACAACCAATATGCTAATGTGTGCAAGGTCTGGTCAACACAACGTATGGCATGAATTCCACCCCTCCCGCAATACTGAATTATAGAAGTAGCTGAGGAATTCTCTAAAGTTGACAGTATAGAAGCCTTGTAAAAGGAATTACTTTCTTCTACAGTCTTGGATGACCAGGAAACCAGATAAAATGGTAAATAGAGTCTACCCAATAGTGACAGTTACTAGTGGGAACTTAGTATTAAGTAAAACGATAAAACGATAAAACAAAAAAAAAAGTATTTGTTGAGCTGGAGAAGAGGAGGGACCATGCTTCAGCGTCTAAGGCAAACACCCTACCACTGTGCTATCTCTCCGGCCCCAAAAGAACATTTCTAAATCTACCAGCATCAATTTATTTTCACTGTTCATGCATGAGATAATTTATGATTTAAAAAGCTTTCTAGGAGTCCAAAGAGAAAGCACAGCAGGGAGGCTGTCTTGCACAGAGCCCACTCAGATTTGTTCCCTGACATTGCATATGATCCCTCATGCCTGCCAGGAGGAATTTCTGAGCGCAATCAGGAGTAACCCTGGAGGATCACCAGGTGTAGCTCAAAAACAAACAAAAAATCCTTCTAGGTATATATAAGCATTTCTTTAGGTGGCAGGTGAGGTTTAGAAAAACATTTCACATAGACTTTCTTTGAAATTCAGGTAAATACTACTAAAATCACTAATTATTGCTTTTGTTCAGACTTATTCTCCTCTTGAATATATATATATATGTATATATATATATATATATATATATATATATATATATATATTGGTTTTTGGGTCACACCCGGCAGTGCTCAGGGGTTAACTCCTGGCTCCATGCTCAGAAATTGCTCCTGGCAGGCACGGGGGACCATATGGGGCACGGGGATTCGAACCGATGACCTTTCGCATGAAAGGCAAATGCCTTACCTCCATGCTATCTCCCGGGCCCTTGAATATATTTTTTTAAAAATAAAAACTGGCAGTAACATATTAAAAGGTATAAAAGCTTTATTTTTTTTTTAATTTTGGTTTTTGGGGTCATACCCCGGGGCACTCAAGAGATTACTCCTGGCTCTGTGCTCAGAAATCAATCCTGGCAGATTCAGAGGAAGCATATGGGATGCTGGGGATCAAATCCGGTTGAACACTGTTAGGGAAAATAATTATACTAACAACTAGTATGACTCTACTACAAAAGTTTTGGTCCCTTAGTCACTTGAGGGCCAATTAAACCAGAAACAAGGTGACAGATCAAGAAAGATTATTTATTAGCATCAAGACAGTCTGTAGGTTGGAAAGCAGATTCACAACCGCCTTGTTTTAATGGCTGTAAGAAGTACTTTCTTGGGGCCAGTGAGATAGCATGGAGGTAGGGCGTTTACCTCGCACGCAGAGGGACGGTGGTTCAAATCCTGGCATCCCAGATGGTCCCCTGAGCCTTCCAGAAGTGATTTCTGAGCATAGAGCCAGAAGTAACCCCTGAGCACTACCGGGTGGGACCCAAAAAGCAGGGGGAAAAAAAAGTGCTTTTTTTAGTTTACATTTTATTGAGGTGGAGATTAGGGGTGTGATGGCACAAATATCTCACACATGGTGATACCAAGGGAATTGTGAGTTACAGATGGTTGACCCAGAGCCTTCAGCATGCAAAGCATGCACTCTACCCAGCAGCACTGTTTCTCAGCCCAAGAAGGGTTAATGAGAACAGGATGGTGTACATTTTATGACTGAAATTCAACAATTAACAATTTTGTAACCCCAGTACTGAAATAAAGCAATTGAATAAAAATAAATAAATAAAAATAAAATGAGAACAGGAGAGCACCAGAGAGATAGTACTAGAGGGTAAGGTGGTTTGCATACTGCTGACCTAGCTTGATTAGTGGCACTATCTAGAATGATAAAGGAACAGAGGCAGGAATAAACCTAAGGGAGAGAAAGGAAGAGAAGAAGAGAGAAAAAAGAAAAAGAGAAGAGAGAGAGAACACGAGAGAGAAAGAGAGTGATTTAGAAAGGAAGAATTCTAGCAAGTGAGCATTGTGAAGAACACCATCTTATATGCAAACCAAGACTTTTGGGGAAGAATTAAACTAAGGACTATCATTACAGATCTTGAAGCTGGGCAGTTGTCCTTTATATTTATCTATCTTTGGTCCAGTTTTACTACCAATCTTACAAAAAAATTTACTTATTATCTAATAAATGTCTAGATGTATTGTCAAGTTAGTATTTAACTGTGTGGGGCCCAGAGAGATAGCACAGCGGCGTTTGCCTTGCAAGCAGCCGATCCAGAACCTAAGGTGGTTGGTTCGAATCCCATTGTCCCATATGGTCCCCAGTGCCTGCCAGGAGCGATTTCTGAGCAAAAGCCAGGAATAACCTCTGAGCACTGCTGGGAGTCGCCCAAAAACAAACAAGCAAACAAGCAAAAAGAATTTAACTCTGTGGAAAAACAGCTTAAAAACAATTAAAATCAAGGCTGAAGAGATAATACAGCTTGCATTATATGAGGAGCTAAATTTAATCCTCAATATCCTATAGGGTCCCAGAGCTCCACCAGAAGAGATCCATGGGCACCACTGAGTAGGGCTCAAAAACAAAAACAAAAAATTAAAAATACCTGTAAGAAAAAAACGTTTAATGATTCATAGCACCTCCTGTCTGAATCATGAAGTTATTTATTTTTGGTTTTAGGGCCACACCTTGGCAGTGCTCAGCAGTCTGAGCTACGCACTCAGAAACTATTCCTGCCAGGCTCAGGGGAGCAGATGTGATGCTGGAGAACAAACCTGGGTAGGACATATGAAAGGCAAATAAAAGCCTTACCTGCTGTGCTCCAGCTCCTAAACATGAAATTAAGTCTAAACATCCACAGTTATTCCCAAGTTACCTAGCATCATGCATTTTAAAAGCATACCTTATTGAAATAAATATTCTGGGGCCGGGCGGTGGCGCTGAAGGTAAGGTGCCTGCCTTACCGCGCTAGCCTTGGACGGACTGTGGTTCGATCCCCCGTGCCCCATATGGTCCCCCAGGTCAGGGGCGACTTCTGAGCGCATAGCCAGGAGTAACCCCTGAGCGTCACTGGGTGTGGCCCAAAAACCAAAAAAAAATAAAAAAAATAAATAAATATTCTAAGAACTGGGTTACATTTTTGCCAAAGCAATAAAGACAGTTTATTAAGGGAGTAACAGAAGAGGAGTAAAAATAAATGAATTCCCTTTTACTTTACAGTACACACAGTCCTATCCTTTTTTCTCTTGTCGGCACATTTACACAACTTTTCCCCAACAACCATCATACTTCGTTTACAGTGTGAGTTTTGAGAAATATGCTACAGTTTAGAAACCTCAAATAATGCAAGATAACTGACAGAAAAAAGAGGCTACCATAATATATGTAAAAGGAACAGTAATGCTGTTCTTTTCTTACAGTATTTTTATAAAGTATTATAAAATATTATATAAAAATATTATAACTTAACTTCCAGGAAACTGTATAAATGTGAAATAAAATCTATTTCAAAACATTTTATTGCATAAAATACCATAATTCAAATTAAAATTAAGATATTCCATATAAATATACCATTTTGACATTTTACTTTGAGATTCACTTCAAACCTATCTGTGCCTAACTCTAAGGGAAGTCACATAACTTACATACATAATAAAAGAGAAAACGGGGTTTTTTTTTTTTTTTTTTGCCTTTCCTTTCTACAGAGACAAACAAAAGCTTGGTATTAGCTATCCAGGGTGGAGTCTGCAAGCCAAATGGATTAAATCTAATTGTAATGGGGACATTTTTAACCTTTCAGAAGAATCAACAATGTGAAAACTGCAACCAGGAAGCAAATAAAATGCCTTTAGTGTAAATTAGATTATACAATATATGAACATAATTAAGTTTATAAGCTACTTTTTTTCTTACTTGGGGTAAAATCACCTATGATTCCCTAAACCAGCAAGCACACCATCCCCCACTAGCACACAGATACTTCAGAAGCTTCGTGAATAAATAGGAGTATCCAGTGTCCAGGGTGATGGGTGGTCCCTGAGGTCCTGAACCAAGGCTGTATACTTTTAAGGGGTACAGAGATAAGAACAAAGTGTTTTGTGTTTGTTTAAACCTAGGCCTTATTTAAAGTCTTTACACCATCACTGTTATAGTCCATAAATTTGTGCCGTAATTGATTCAAGCAAGTTCTAAGTGTCAGTAGAAGTGCTAGAAATTAAACACATCAAAATAAAATATTTTGTGGCTTTTTATGGGTCTGATTCAAATTAACTAATTTAATTTACTTATATGTATCATTTTAAAGGTGTAAAATTTCAAAATCTATAAGATAACAATTTACTTCACTTTCAGTCAAAAGGATGCTCTTATCACTTATAAAATAACAATTAAATAGAATTGCATAATCAAATAACCTATAATACAATAAAACATTTTTAATAAATTCATGGAGTCCCAATCAAGCATCCACTATCATGCCCATTTTTATACTTCAGAGTTTATTTAAGTCTAATATAAAGAGATTTTGCAGAGTAGAAAGGCAGGATTTACAAGTAGCCCAAAGGAAAAGATAAGGGATGAATAGTTGTGACCCAGCTTCTCTGGCTTCATCAAGTGGACTTGCAACCTGAGCCAAAGGGCACAAATTCCTCACCATTCAAAATTCTTCAATAGCAGGCTAGAAGCAAATGGGGCCAACATGCAATCCCAATAGCCTTAGATTTAGTATTCAACTAAAAATTTTAATTAGAAAACTATAAAATGAAGACAATACTGATTAAATTTCCAACTCAAACACTTAACCAATTCAATGAGAAAAAAATTTTTATGTTAAAATTTAAAAAGATCTTGGCCTGCACGAGGCCCCAGGTTCATTCCTCGGCTCCTGCACCAAAACAAACAAAAAAAATTTTTTTAAGATTTGTTTATATTTTTAGATGCAATACACATTGTTGGGCATATATCACCACATTATTTAATCTATTTAGAGAGGTAGCATAAAATAAAAATGAGTTTCAAAGAAATTGTATTTCCATATTATGAGCAAAATCATCATAAAATCAGATCTTCAGGGGGAAGCTCAGAAAATTCAGTTCAAGTCTTACATTTTTAATCAATGACCTATGATTTGTCACTCATAAAATTTATCAAGCATTAAAGTGATATATTAACCTATGTGGTCAACTTCAAATATAGACTTCTGACAGATAAAAGTAACATAAAATAAAAGCATTAAGATGAAAGGATTTAAATTTTATAGTGTCTTAGAAACTTTCTATCAGTAATTGATCATTTATATCCCCTGAGCCAGCCAGGAGAACACAAAATCAGCTGGGTGTGGCCTCAAAACAAACAAACAAACATACCCTAAAAACTCAAAAAATTTCTTAGCAATTTAAAAAACCGAGTATATCCCAAAAAATGTTTCACCATGCGGCTAAACGAAAATTGTCTGAATATTAACACAAAATG
>PVKC010040166.1:0-12407 GCA_004027635.1 Crocidura indochinensis | reverse complement strand
AGATTTCTACTTCAGTAGCAGTTTTAGGGCTTTTCAAGGTGCCAGGTTGATGGGTGCAGTGGAAAGAAAAGGGGGGGTTACCAGGCAGATCTATGATCTTCTTCCCACGATCTTTTTTTATTTTATTTTTAACTACATATTTTTATTTAAGAGCCATGATTACAAACATGTTTGTAGTTGGGTTTCAGTTATATAAATAAAGAAAAAAGAGCATGCCCCCTTTTACCTGTGCAACATTCCCACCACCAATGCCCCTCATCTTCCTCCTTCCCCATCCCCTGCCTGTATTCGAGGCAGGCAATCTATTCTTCTCTTTCGCTACCTTTGTCATGATAGTTGTCAATGTAGTCATTTCTCCAACTGAACTCACCACTCTTTGCGATAAGCTTCATATCGTGGATGGTCCTTCCACCCTCATATCATTTATCTTTGGGTATTATTATAATAGTGTGTTTTTTTTTTTGCTTTTCTTAAAACCCCTATGTTGTGTTTCTGATCCTACCTTAATCAATTATTGTAGCCCATCTAGGGTGTGACCTGGTGATAGTATATTGGATTATTCCTTACTTGGTATTCTGCTCCCACCCTAGGGTGGGACCTGATTCTTGCCAATAAAAGCAAGGGTCTGAGGAAAACTGGGGCTCAATCTTCAGTCTACTTTCACTGAACTACACTTCATCTTAGGAGCAGAAAGCTTTTGTGGTTTGAATTCCTTGCTTGAGCACTGGATTTCCTGAACACATTCTTGTATCTTTTCACTGTGTGAATTATTTTTTGTGGATCTCTATAACTGGAGCTGCCATCTCTGACCTAATAGGACAGTGGAATGGGAACTGCCTTTCCTATCTGGGAGCTCAGTGGGAATCAAACCTTAACCAATCTCTTAGAGAACATGACACATCACCCATAGATGAGAGAGACTATTCTGTGTTTATCTCTCTCCCTCTGACTTATTTCACTCAGCATAATAGTTTCCATGTTCATCCATGTATAAGAAAATTTTATGTCTTCATTTTTCCTGATGGTTGCTTAGTATTCCATTGTGTATATGTACCACAGTTTCTTTCTTTCTTTTTTTTTTTGTTTGTTTTGCTTTTTTGGTTTTGTTTTTGGGCCACACCCAGCAGTGCTCAGGGGTTACTCCTGGCTATCTTCTCAGAAATAGCTCCTGGCAGGCACTAGGGACCATATGGGACACCGGGATTCTAATCAACCACCTTAGGTCCTGGATCTGCTGCTTGCAAGGCAAACACCGCTGTGTACCAGTTTCTTTAGACACTCATCTGTTGTCAGGCATTGAGCTGTTTCCAGATTCTGGCTTTTGCAAATAATGCTGCAATGAATATAGGTGTGCAGAATGCAGTTTTGTGTTGTGTTTTTATGTTCCTAGGGTATATTCCTAGGAGTGGTATTATTACATCATATCTTCCCACGTTCTTAACCTGTTTCAATCATCAAAGGGCTGAGATGAGTATGAGCTTCTGAGTTTTTTAGGAGAGAGTTGCTCAAATCTTTGCTTCAAGCCCGACTTAACTAACATACAATCATTTAGTTCCTACCCTAATGGGAAGTTTCAGCTTGGTTCCTTCCCCTCCTGACAAAGGAAATGGAGCTTTGTGCTGCTTAGATGCTAAGGCCAGAGAACACATCAATTAGAGCATCGGACAATGGGCAGGATGGCAGGGCAATGAAATGGCAGGATGCTAGCCAGGAGCCTTTTAATTCTATGGTTTTACCTCTGTTCACAAAATTGTGCTTTGGTTGCCTCTGCATCCCTATGTTCATTGTAGCACTATTCACAATAACCAGAATCTGGAAACAAACCAAGTGCCTGAGAACAAATGAGTTGCTAAAAACAACCAAAGTGTGGTATGTCTACAAAATGGAATACTACACAGATATTAGGAAAAATAAATTCATAAAATTTGCTTAGACATGGATGGATATGGAGTATATTATGTTGAGTGAAGTGAGTCAGAGGAAGAATGATATAAACCTAGAATTATCACATTCATTTGTGAGATATAAAAAAAGATGATATGGTAATAATATCCAAAGACTGGGGCCGGAATGATAGTACAGAAGTAGGGTATTTGCCTTGCACGCGGCCATCCGAGGATGGACTCGGATTCAATCCCAGACATTTCATATCGTTCCCTGAGCCTGCCAGGAGTGATTTCTGAGCACAGAACCAGTAACCCCTAAGAGTAACCTCTAAGCACCACCGCGTGTGGCACAAAAACCAAAAACCAAACCAACAAACCAGAGACAATAGAGACAAGGGCCAGGAGGACCAGTCCATAGTAGGAAGCTTGCTACAAAGGGAAGAGAGTGTAGTAAGGACAAAGAAGGGTCCACTATCACAATGAGAGTTAGAAAGAATCACTCAGGATGAAAACTGGGTGCTGAAAGGAAAGAAAGTGATATGCATGTTATCCTTTCAGTAACAATATTGAAAACCACAGTGCCTAAAAGAAAGAAAAAGCAAGAGAGAGAGAGAGAGAGAGTGTCGGAGGCAGGTAGGGAAGATGGCAGGGGGAGGGCAGGAGGAAAACTGGGTACATTGGTAGCAGGAAATGTGCTCTGGTGAAGGGTGTGAGACACTCTATGACTAAAATTCAATCATGAACAACTTTGTAACTATATATCTCAGGATGACTCAACTAGATAATTATTTATAAAAATAATAAAGCATCAAAGGAAAAGAAATAATTGTACTGGTTGAAGGGTGGAAAGGTTGGAAACCACCATCCTCCCTTACACTCACCAACTCAGGCTGCCAAGCCGGTCACTTCATCACAGTGATTCCACCATTGGATGAACAAGTCACCAATTTTCCCGATTTTTTGGGTGGGACACCCAGTATTACTAAGAAAGGACTTAATCCTGGCTTTAAGCTCAGGGATCCCTCCTGGCAGTGGTCAGGGATCATAAATGGTACCAGAAATCCAAATAGTATTGGTTGCTTGCAAGGGCAACAGCTTAACCCTTGAACTATCTCTCTGGACCCTCTCCCCATTTTTGTATGAATGAAGTTTGATTGGGGGGGTGATTAAACTGGGAGTTGTTACTCTGGCCCTGCACTCAGAAATGATTTCTACTTGGCTTGGAGGACCATAGAGGATGCAGAGGGTCAAACCCAGGTCAACTGCGTACAAGGCAAACACCCTATTCTATGCAATATTTCTCCTGCTCCTGAATGAATGTTTGGTCCTTCTCTCCACAGCAAATTGTTCTAGTTAGGGAATGGAATACACACCTAAGCCATATGGTTGATGCTGGGAAAGCAGCAGCAGCAATAGACTCATCATCTTTCCTCCTGCATCACTGCTATGTTGAGTTTGAGACTGTCTGGAAGAAAGAACCTTCAGTGGTTAAGCATCATGGGTGGAAATGCTCTGGTTGATTTGTTATAGTCATGGCTGCCGTTGATGTAAACATTCACCACCATGGTTTGGGAAAGGCTTGAAACTGGGAACACTTTGGTCAGGATACCCATGGGCTGGACCCTCTAAAAAGTTCTGTACTCTTTCCTCCTAATACCCATGTTTGGGGAGGTGAACTGTTTTGGGAATAGGGACCTGGCAGATAGAAATAAGGGTAAGTGATATCCAACATGTTGTGAACAGAGTCTAAATAAGCAGAAGGAGCATCCTGTGAGGTCAGGAAGATATGTGCATAGGGCTTGGGCAATGATGGCAGATGCTAGAAAGGCACAAACCCTGCAAGCACCATGCCAGAGGGGAAAATGGTCTACCCAGAGCCTTGCAGACAGTTGATTTTTGTCTCTGGTGTCCACAGAGATGGTGCCTGATTGTGCCTTGGTCACCACCCCCGCCCCGCCCCCCTCTCTATTTTTTTTTTTTTGGTAGAGACAGCATGACTGGGAGGTAGAGTGATAGCAACCATTATCCCCAAAGACTGAGAGGAAAAAGAGACTGCAAGAGTTTCTGGGGTGCGAGACCATAGGGTTCAACTCTACTTATTTCAGTAGTTGATCTATAGGGACTGGAAATATTCTATATTTTTTAATTTTTGTCTTGTTTTGTGTTGAGCTACATCCAACAGTGCTCAGAGGTTACTCCTGGCTCTGTGCTAAGAAATTACTCCTGGCTGGCTCAGGGGAGCATATAGGATGCCAGGAATGTAACATGAATCTGCTGCATGAAAGGCAAATGCTATCCTATCATTCCAGCCTGATACTCTATATTCTTATCTTGCACACAGTTGACTCATTCAATCTCCGGAACCCCAGATAATCTCTCTCAAGCAACAGCAACAGTAATCCTTAAGCACAGAGTCAGGAATGAGCCTAGATCACTGCCAGGAGTGGATTCTAAACAAACAAACAAAACATTTACCTGGGGGAAGTGCAGAGTAAAAGAGAGTTGTGAAGTTAAAGACTGGTTGTAAACATCTAAGAAAGTAGTTATTTATTCTCCATTCATTCATTCATTCATTCATTCATTCATTCAACACAGGCATTATTAGGGTTTGCCCAGGGGAGAGCAGCCACTTATATATCCTTATTGCTCTTGGCATGGCTTTCTCCTGGAATGAGGATGCAAAAGGGAAAAGTGGGACCGAAGGATGGAAGGAAGTGAAGGTAAGAAGGAAGTACAAATCCATAGACCCTGTGCAGGGCGAACAGGGTCTCTCTGTGCTCAAAAACCATCTGCAAGAAGAGGAGTTTGGTCAGCAAGAGCCCCAGCACCTGGAAAACTCAGGGTTTCATGAGTTTGGGCTCCAAGGAAGAGAACTTTTGGGAAATGTGCCAAAAAGAAAACCCTGAGGAAAATGCAATTGCCAGCTGTTCTCAGATCATTATTCTTATTCATTCTTTAATGAAGTAGAAAGTATTTGATACTCTGGAAGATTCCGGTTTATACAATCCATTTACAATAGCACTTGGGCTGGAATTTATTTTTTTAGAGCAGTTTGGCCTTGCAAGGAAATGAAGAGGAGAAAAAAAATTCCTTATCTAGGTCCACCCAAGTGCCTTGTCCAACCCTACTCCGCTGCTTCTATTATCAGCAGCCCAGCCAGATCAGACCTTCCATTTGTAATGATTGATGAATCTGTATTGATACATCGTAATCAGTCAAATTCCTGCATGGAAAATAGCTCACTCCAAAGCCAACATTGGTTTGGGAACAAAGGGAGAATATCATTATTTATCTTAAGGGATCATCATGGCAGCTAACCCAAAATGCTTCTGTGTTTCCTCCTTCTGTTTCTCCCTGGTGTTCACTGATCTTGTCTTCACAGTTATTTATTTATTAATTTATTTGCCTTTAACTGCACAATGGATTTTAAAACTTAGAACAAGGTGGCCAGAAAATCAAGGCCAATCCTCAGAGCAAGTTTTTCTAACAGTTGAAATTGTATTAACACTAATATTTCTTTAAGTTTTGCTCACAGTCACTTTTTGTTATTGCTGTTGTACAGAATGGCTCTTTCCTGGTACTACATGAGAATCATATAAAGCTAATGAAAAACAATATGTATATACAGAATTAGGGCCAGTCAAGATTTGTTTCCTTCCCTAATAATTTTGGAACCAACCGGTTTAGAAAGAAAAACTCTGGGAGAAAGATAGGGTAACCTTTAAGAAAGAATCGGAACATCTAGTTTCATATTTTGCCTCTTTAATTCAAGACATTTGTCTGTGTGGTTAATTTAGACACATTATGTAAATATTCCTTAATCTTATTGTTTTGTTGGCTTTCTGCTCAGGATTTATTTTCAGAGCCCAACACAGATGTTGGTTGCTTCCATGGCTACTTTCTAAAAATTACATTTAAAACTTAAGAACCACAGTAGTTCTATCTATGAAGAGAATGTGTCAATGGAAAAGCAAATTTACCATAGAAATACTCAAAGAAGGGCCGGGCAGATAACTTTTAAGGGTGGGATGCATGCTTTGGATGCTTTAGGAACCTATTTTGATCCCCTGTGCAGTGTGGACCCCAAGTATTGCTGGTGAGGCCCCCATTACAAAAGACTATGGGTTTCAGTGAAGTTCAAATAGAAGGATTTTTTTCTCATGATGGATTAGTATGATTATCTTTATCATCAGATTTCCTTAGATGGATAAATATCCTTAGCAAATAATTATTTTGATTTTTCTCTCTCTGATTTATTATAATCTGTGTCTTTCAAAAGATAATAACTGAAGTTCTCACATTTTTATCCCTCTTCTCTGAAGAACATTTATTAATTATATCTTACACACTTATGAGAATGATTATTAGCTGTGTTTTTTTAAAAAATCTAGCTCAGAAATGGCATGCAAATTATTTGGAGATAAAATGTTTGGGGAAGGGAAATGACGACAAGTTTAATGATTTGCTGATTATAGGAAAAAAGTATTGGATGCAGACATGGCTTTATATTTTCATAATACCATACCAGCATATTGCCTGTAAAATTGCTCATTTATACCTCTCAAAATGTGTACATAGATGTACCTCTGGTTGATTAGTATCAATCATCCATCACCAATTTGCTAAAGCTCAGAAAAACAAGCATGCATATTTATTATTTTGCTAGAAGATGCATTTTACTCAAAATTGCGAAAACCTTCCTAAATTGTTATATTTTTCCATCTCCTATTAATGTGTCTAATGGAACATTATCAAATTAAAATGTTATCCTAGGGTTGGGTTTTTAAAAAAAGGGCAGTAAAATAACAAACAGCAAAGTATTTAGTCATAAGAACATTTTTCCAGCTTTTCAGCTGATAAAATAAGTAAGCTTGGAAAGTCGATTAAGAAAATAATCAAAAGTATAAAAATAACAATACGCATATGAGAAGAATTAAACATTCCTGGCCCCGTGCAGACTTTCATTTTAACAACTAGGCGGCATGAAAGCGAAATTGTTGGGCTGATGAAGGATGCGGCCGCCTATTTCATCACTGCAAAGCAGAATCCTGCCGTCTGCTGCAACGGACTCTTACACCTTGAAAAACAAGCCTCGCCTTCCAAAGGAAACCAGTCTCTCAGTTTCACTTCACTGATGCCCGTCTAGTGCCCATACACCAGGGCCCTCAGCCAGACAATTTCATTAATCTTTAATTATCCCAAGTCCAGGAATTTGGTCGACCACTACTTCCTAAGCAACTTAAAAAAAAATACTAATGATCTTTGAAATTACACGCTACAAGATGTTTTTACACTTGGAAGGAATTTTATAGCCTTGTATTATTTCGCCTAGCAGCCCTCTGGCATTGGGTGAAACTTGTGTGTCTCTTTGAACACTTGAGAAGACATGTGTGTGTGTGTGTGTGTGTGTGTGTGTGTGTGTGTGTGTGTGTATGTGTGTGATGAATAGAGCCCGAAGCCTGAAGGTAGGGAAGACTTTTATTTGCTTTGTTTGTGGACCACACCCAACAATGCTCAGAGGTCACTCATGGCAGAAGTCACTCCTAGCAGGCTTGGAAACCATATGAGATGCCAGGGATTGAACCTGGGTCATTTGCATGCAAGGCAAATGCCCTACCCATTGTGCTATGATTCTAGCCCTATGTAGGGAAGGCTTTAATCCTAGACATGGCTCAGGATTCCAGCATGCTATAAGTTTATGGTCTCTGGGGGAAGCTTCCTGTCCTCCCTCCTCTCCTGCCCCACTTTGGGTCTGTTCCTTCCTCGCAAACCTGTCACCAGTCATGGAAGGCATATATGAAGAACAAAAAGGCTAAAAACATGAATACCAGGAGTCAGAACGATGGCAGAATGGGCATAGCTTTTGCCTTACATGCAGACAATCTGGGTTCGATTTTCAGCATTGCATATGATTCCAGAGTCTGGCAAAAGTGATTCCTGAATGCAGAGCCAGGAGGACCCTTGAGCACTGCTGGATATGACACCAAAACCAAAACAACAACAACAACAAAACCATGGATGCCCAACAATTTTACTCCAATCATAAACAGTAAATCTACACAAAACTTATAAGGGCATCAGAGAGATGGCTCCATGGTCCTAGAGCATATATTGCATGAAGGAGGCCAGTATAGATTCCCACATGATCTCCTGAGCATGTCTGACAGGGACCCTGAGAACTGAGGGGACCACTGGGTGTGGATCCAAAACGAAACACAGCCCCAAACAATACTACCCCATCATAAGACGTTGGATAATAAATAAAACAATAGGGTATATACAGAACATGATAGCATGGTGTTATAGAAACACAGATCTGATAAAAGATGATTTAATAAACAAAACAATGGAGTATAATCCTGAACAGGATTGCATGGTGATATAGAAATACATATATAACAAGTGACTAAATGAATGAATGACTGGGCTTCTCCAATTCTGTAGCCCGTGTCATTGTAGGTCTTCCCAGAGACTTGCTCTCGCAGTTCCCAATCCTGTTTGCAGCACATCCCAGAAAGAAATGTTTCTCAAAGACAAAGAAGGCTAAAGTGGGCTTAGCTCAAGTAGGCGGCATGAAGAAAGGCATTTTCTTCCTCCCTGAACTTCCTGCTCTGGTATTGTTTTCTGAAGCCTGATCGGAAGATGTGGCTCATCTGCATTCCTGCAGTAAGTAGGAGTGCTCAGACTTCTAGAAGACTCCCCCAGACTCAGCATGTCCAGAGACTCTCAGAACCACCCAGGATGACTTAACTCACTCAACCAGATAAGTGGATTGTTTTTCCCACAGCTGAAATCCCACTCTCCCCCATGCTGAACTTATCCGGAGTCCTATCCCTTTGACCTTCCAGAACTTCCCTCACTGTTTCTTTCAGCCCTTCAGACACATGGCCTGGACTAGGTACTAGTAACCTGTGGGTCTCCCTGCTTATGCATGTCTCTCTCTTTATAAGGTGGCCAGAGAATCATTTTCCTCTTGGATGGTTTCATTACACTTCCCTCTTGCCCATACTCTGAGATAGCCAAGAAGAAGTGATGTCAGCTGCCCAGAGAACACTACTTTGCCTGCAGTTCTGCCCTTCAGGATCTTTGTCCTCCATATGTCCATCTAACCCCTGACTATCGTCCTAGACTCTTGGAGTTGGGGTGCACACCCTGCTTAGAAGTCAACAGCCTCTCCTAGCCCCAGTGTTTGGCAGACTCCTTTATCTTGCACTGGTCAACATTTTCTCTGAGGTTTCTCTGATGCCCACCAGAATTGGTAAAAACTTCCTCTTATGCATATTCCAAAAGATAGACCCTTGTCCAATCCCCCCCTCCCCAAGGGTCAGAGAGACAGTACAGAGATTAAGACACTGACCTTTCTTAAGCCTACCTGAGTTGGATCCCTGGCACCACATAAGGACATAAGGTTCTCCAAATAGCACCAGGTATGATCTTGGAGCATAGAGCCAGGGGTAATCCCTAAATACCACTAGTTATGGACCATCCCCACTCCACCCAATCTGTAACCATGTTATGATTTATAAGTGTTTGCCTGTGACATTGGTTCATGTCTGTTGACTACATGGAACTTTTTGGTCTCTGACACCAACTGTGGAATCATCTGCACAGTCTAGTTGAATGGTAATTGGCACATAACAGGCTTAATTTAAGCATTTTTGCAAAGTGGGTTCCCAAGATATTGGATGTGAAGACACTTTGTAATGCAAGTTATTACTAACTAGACTGAACTGGCCTCTTCTATAGGTTGATCGAAAGGCCAGAGAAACTATTTATAAATAATTTTATTCCTCTGTCTGTCACAATTCTGAATTCACTTTCAGCTCTAAGCCTGGTTGGACTAGATTGGGATCAGTCAGTATTCAAAACAGATTTGAGGTTTAACATTTTCCTTACTCCTGATGAAATTACCTAGGATCATTTGTTCAGAAGGCACATAAAATCTGTGACCAATATAAAGATGTGAACTAGGGTGCATGTAACTGTCATGTGTGTGTGTGTGTGTGTGTGTGTGTGTGTGTGTGTGTGTGTGTGTGTATTGGAGGCAGGAGCATCCTTAAGACAGAGAAAGTAAAGGTGGTCATATGAAACCACCAAGAGTCAATGTAAAAAGCCT
Source organism: Crocidura indochinensis (assembly GCA_004027635.1). Lineage (NCBI taxonomy): Eukaryota > Metazoa > Chordata > Mammalia > Eulipotyphla > Soricidae > Crocidura > Crocidura indochinensis. Next base: position 2,405 of record PVKC010040166.1, on the reverse strand, counting down.
AGAAGGAGGTGACAGCCAGACCATCAGAGTATGTACCCAAGAGTTTAATGATGGGTAGAAGAAAACCAAGCACCATGCTAAAAAACATTTGGCCAGACAGACTCAAGTAGAGGAAACTCCCTCAGCAGTTCCCTGAAGCTGGCCAATACCTGTAAGAAACACTCATCTAGTTAATGCATGAAGTGATTTTATGAAAGACTCAAAGAAGACGAGTGAAAACAAGTCCCAAGGTTTAAGAGCTATTTGTGACGGAAAAGCTGGAAACCCAATATTTTTACCAGTTGGGAACAGAAGGGAAAAGTCACTCCATTGTAGCTGCAAAGCTTGGGTGCTCTATCTCTGGGGCAACCTCTCTTGTAGCACTGCATGCTGGATAGCAAGGGGACCTGGTCTCAGGATGTGGCTTTCACAGGGCTCTGAGTTCCTCCAAAAGATACCCTGAGATATTTCATAGATTCAGGCTTTTCTTTTAGGTTATGACCTAAAATTATTTTCCTAATAATATCTTTATTTTAGCACCATGGCTTTACAAATATGTTTGTCATTGGGTTCAGTCATAAAATGTACTCTTTTCTTCACAGTGCAATCTCCCAGCCACCCATGTTCCCCATCTCCCTCTCCCTCCCCCGATGACTTTTTTCAAGATAGGCATTCTATTTCTAATTAAAAAAAATAATATCTTTGTTTAAGCACCATGATTACGAACATGTTTGTAGTTGGGTTTCAGTTGGCATTCTATTTCAAAATTTAAGAAGAGTCTTTGGGTCTGGGCATGCTTCCTGGGAATCCCTTCATGTGTCAAGTACTAGAAATTATTCTCATTCTTGGGAGTAGGTGGGTCTGAGCAAGTCTTATTGGTTCACATCCAGCAGTAGAAATTGCAGTGTAGTCAAAATTGCAAGAAGGGGGCAGCCAGGGCTGCTACTAGGGCCATTTCCAAGGAGCAAAAACAGAAACGGATTCTAATTCTGGCAAATCAGAGTCAGGAGTCACAAAACCTATCTGTGACCTAGAACTTGCCTTATCATTGGTTTTTGATGCCCATTGATGCAGACTTTATTGTGAAGTTGCACAAGCAAGAGTTTCATAAAAACTAAAACTAAACCCAAACCAGCTGTTTTGTTTTTGTTTTTGCTTTGATGAAAAGGAGGCAAAGATAGCAACCTGCATGCTTAGCTAAGGTGGGAAGAATGAGAAGAATTAATACCCAGAAGGAGTTAGAGACTCTGCTTTGGGGTCACCTAAGACTCGGTCTTAGGTGAGCAAGTCCCCAACAAGCTTAGTACTCTGGCTTGCTTCTCTTCTGAGCTTTTTTAGCAAATACTGTTCCCTCTTCTAAATTCCTTTCCACCGGCTCATAAGTTCTGTGTCTGGCTTAGAAAGCCTTCTCCTGTTGGAAGCATTTCTGAAGGTCTAGAAGAATGCATATCCTCCATCTGAATCGCTTTGGTTCTAAGTTACTCTTGGTCTTCCAGGGGCTTCTCTCCTCCTTAGCCGGGTGGCATTTCTGCACCTACACCGGTTTTTGGTTTTTCTGATCGACACCCAAGACAGGCGTCTGAATGCCTAGCACGCTGCATGAGAGAAGTGATCGTTTCATCCCAAATAAGGAGCCCAACACCATCTTCTTCTCCCTCTTGGGCATGGAATAATTTCATAAAGTACTTTGAATTCCTGGGAATAAATATAAATAAAAGCTATGATTACAGAACATATTTGAACATGTTTCATCTTTGAACCATGTAATCAGATGGAGATAATGACTAGTCCGCTTTCAGAGCTACTGAACATTGTTGTTTTAGACTTTCTTTTGCAGCTCTGTCTTTTGGGGGGACTCGCCTTATTTTAGGAGATGTTCTGAGTAGAGAAACCTTCGTTTTCGATATTGAAATTTGCAGGCAGATCTGTTTGTGAACCTGGAGTCCTCTTCTCAGAAAAGGGGCCGAAACCCACACCTCCTTTGGCGTCCAAGGGCATGTGTGGTAACCTTCACGATTTTCCTTCTAGCCCAGAAAGCCAACAGGATGGTGTTTTAAGGCAAGATGAGATCATTTGTGCCGGGATTAGTACAGCGAGTCTGAGATCCAATTTATACGGGGCCAATTTTTCTCATCAAGGAAAAACCATCCGCTGTTTTGGTCTGCACTTGAGGGTATGGAACCACCCTCGAAAGGTCTGCCTGACATTTTCCTTTGTGCTACTGTGCTTCCCTCTAAAGAGCATCGTGAATGCTGGGCTGTGTTCTGGCGTGCCCGGGAGGACCACAGATGAAAATGAGCTCTGGGAAACAGGATGGTGGAGTTTGCAAACCAGAGGGATTTGGTGGGAGAGATGCTGAGATCAGGTCTGAGTCCCAATTCTAATAATATTCTTAACATCTGCTGGATGTTTTTCTCTACAAATTA
>PVKC010040165.1:0-12372 GCA_004027635.1 Crocidura indochinensis | reverse complement strand
CCCGTGGGCGCTGGTGGGGAAAGAACCGCTTTCCGGGGCCCGCAGTTAGGAGCGCGGGGCCCCAGCTCCCGGCTCCAGGGCCCGCCCGTGGCTGCCCGCAGGCTTTACCGCGCGACTCCGACCCCGGGTCCGACCCGAGAGAGCTGGAACGCGCGTCCGGAGAGGGCGAGCGGGTTAGCGCGACTGCACGGCTAGAAAGCAGGCGCGGGGCTGCTGCCAGGCAGGTGAAGAGAGGGCGCCTTGGTCAGCGCAAGAGCCCGCGGCTCCGTCGAGTCCCGGCCACTTGGGCACCTCCGGGAGAGTCGGAGAGGGCTGGCGCAGTGGCAGCCGCTCTGCCGGCCCACGCGCGCATCCCCGCGCGCTCACCCGCGCACCCCTGCTCCACCCACCACTCCCGGGTGCTCGGTGCAGAAAGAGCCTTCGCTGAAAAACCCAGAGGAGACCAGGAGGTTTGTGCGTCTGCGAGCGGCGCAGAAAGAGAGGGATGAAGGAGAAGGGGGAAGCAATGGTCCTCCACATCCCCAGCCCATCCCACCCCAGCCCCCTTGGGTCGTGGATGCCGCGACCCCAGAGCTCCCGAAGCAGAACTCAAAGTCTTCAAACTCAGCCCAACTTACCCTTTTGGAGAGAGAGAGTTTTGCCCTTTCAGTCTCCTCGCTCGGACCGCCCTACTTGTACTTTCTTTGCTGGCAAGCCAGACGCCCTCTCCTGCCCAGTCTTTCCATGCAAAACTTCCCAGGTGTGGGATTTACGCGCGCGGAGTGTTGGCCGCCCCCCGTAGGCCTCCGCAGCAGGCAGGCGCGGGTGGTGCGGGGTTCTTGGGAGCGTCGACAGGATCCGCCCGCCGCGTCTTTTGGCAACAGGGTGGCTAAAGTGGTGGGTGTCAAGGATGAGGGACCGACTCCATCACTGTTTCCGAGCACGTTCCTGAGCCCTTTTGGTCCTCGCGGCCAAGGGAATCGATCCCGGGGACTAGCGACAGGCCCGGGTGGTTATTCTCAAGAGTCAATAGGCAGGTGATTCAGATAGACATGCCGCCCTCCCTGGCCAGCCGCTATCTAGCATGTCCCACTTCTTTGGCTGCAGTGCTCGCTGCTGGATGCGACTGTTTCTAGACCAGACTGACACTGTGATTCTAGTCACAGAAGTGGTTTCAGTCCCTGTAAAGTTCTGGCTTAGGTTTAGCCCAATTTGCTTCTGCCTTAGGTTCATGCACCAGGTTCAAGTTCTACCTTGCAAGTCTTCACCGCACCCCCGCTCCCCCGCTCAGAACATGCCCAAGGTCCATCCTATCCCAAGCAAGCTGGGAATTTTCAGAACCGACCCATCGCACTTTGCCTTAACCTCTAGGATTTTCCCAGGATGCACTTCTCTCTCAGTCTCAGTCGGGGTTTCCATCATTGCCTTCATCATTGAATTCTTTAACGTCCCCCCAGCCCCCTTTTGGTGATAGTAACAGAAATAAAAATCTTCTTTTGGAATCTTCAAAAGAGCAGAGAGTATTCTGAGCTTTATTTTTTATTTTTATTTTTTTGTCTGAGGGAGGATCAATCCCTAAAACCACACCACATGGTCCCCTGAGCATAGAGGTGAGAGTGCAGCCACAATAAGTCTTATGTATGGCCCAAGCTCCCTCCCACCCCCTAATAAACCTCCATTGTTCTAGGAAGATTCCGTCTACAACTCCACAGATTTCTAGTGACTTCTCATATATTTGTAGTGTTTAGCCTAATATTGTCTCTAGCCTGGGTTCATATTGCCTCTTTGAGCCCTCCCAAGAGAGGGTCACAGGTGAACAGTGCAGAGGTTGGAGTGCAACAGCAGATTGAAAAGGGGTAGCTACCTGACAATGATAAAGGAACTCTGTTCTAGTGAACTTGCTTCTCAGGTGGAGCTTGTCGTTCTGGACTTAGACTTTCGAAAACAAAGATGTTGGTGTCCAGTATAATCAAGACACAGCACATATTGAACACAAATAAATACTTGTCGAATAAACAAATGCATGTTTGCATTTTAACCCATAATGAACACACTCTGGGAAGTTCAGATTTTAGGTAAACACCTCCATTGTTCGACTGGCTCTTACCCCCATGACAAGTATTGTGTTGACCAAGAGTCAGATATGCCACCATATTTATGTACTAAGTGGTTTTCATTTAACGGCAGGACTTAAGGGAAAAATGCTGGAGAGTAGTTTTGTGATCTGGTTATCCTGTGAATTTCTCACAAACAAGCATACCTTTGTGTTGATAACAATCCCTCATGACCTCATGATCTCATGACCTCATTGTCATTTCAGAAAATATCTTTATATTTTTTTCTAATATACCGTCAGTTAAGCAGCATGTTTGTAGTTGGATTTCCTTCATAAAAAAAGTACAACTCCCTTCACAAGTGCAACCTTCCTGCTACCAATACCCCCATTGCCCTCCTCCCCCCAAATTTTTCAATCATACAATTTCTCCAAGGAAAGACCTGAGCTCAGTAAACCAAAATACTTGGTCTGAGACTGACAAGTCATTCATCTTCAGGAGAGGTCTTGGATCTTCTACCAAGAATAATCTAGAAAGTAGGTATAGCAGTCTGACCATAAACAAAGGCTACCACATTTTGTTATCTAGAGTAAGGTCAAAGTGATCTTTCTAAGTTTATGGGGTAGGGGTGTGCAAATTCAAGTTTTCTGAGCTTAACTTCTGCCTCTGTGCTTTGGATCATGCATAGTGGTGCTCAGGAAACTGCATGTCACACACCAGAGTCAGCCAAATTGCAGTGCAATGCCGACTATGCTTCTCTCCAGTCATGAGTTATGTCTTTTTGAGGTGGAAGGCACATCTGACTAATGTGTACTTATTTCTGGTACCCTATGAGGACCTGATGAGGTAGTGAGGCAGAAAAACAAAGTGACTCCATGCAAGGTAAGTGATTTGTTTGTTATTTTATCTTTCTGGATCAAGTGGAGTATTTCTCTGAGGATGGGACTTCTATTGAGTTAGGGGGTACACGATTGAGTTGGATATGTGAAATTTGCTGGACAGATATTTCAGGAAACATAAACAAGACAGGATACTGCAAAATAGTTGGGTGTTTAGGACACCAGATGGCAGAGGGGGAGAGTAACAATAAATGCTGTTGGGGCCATATGGGCAAAGGACTGACCATGCAGAGTCATAATTCTAGGAAAGTGGAAGGTGTTTGTTTTAGTCTTTGAAGAAAGCTTATTATTGGGGGCCAGGCATGTAGGGAAGGCACTATGGAATTACTCCTTCTTCCTCCATGACAAGGCTTGTTTTATAAGAATCCTTTTCCTTTCACCCCCTTTGATTCCAAGTTTTAATTAATTAACAGAATGCAACTTGTTGCTAAACTCAAATACAAAATAAGAGATAAATCCAAAAGTGTCATCAGAATTTTTAAAAGTCCATGAAATACAAATGTGTGCTATGACTGCAAATGTTCACTTAGAAATTTTCCTAGTTCCAACTAAGTTTAAATGTTTTGTTTTAATATTTAATATCCTTCCATGTAAAGCTATCTCTTTTGAAAAGTCTTGCTGGAAGGTTTTCTTTGCATAATGTCTCCAAACACTGTACACAAATTTGATAAATTTCTCTTTTTTCCCAACTTAAAAAAAATCTTCCTCATTCCCTTGATTAAATCAATAAAATAACCTGTGCACAGCTATATTTTGAGGAAGAAAAAATAGGAACAGGTAGGAGAACTCTGTCATGGACATACATGGTTTATCTCCCCAAGTACAGTTGGTACAATTAAGAAGTGTCTGATGAGATTACTGATTATATCATATTCATTCATTCCTCCTATCTGAGGTTAACACTAAAGCTGCTGCTTGGGTCTCTGCTAGCTAAGGGCAGAAGAGCTAAGCATTGAGAACTGAGTAAAAATTTTAAGGAGCCAGGGGAAAAGTAGATGTGTCAGAAAATAAGTAACAGTTTCATAAGGCAAGTTCCCCGAATGTTGGAACCATTTATAGTATCTTGTGAATATATCTTCCAGTATAAAATTGTAGCTAATCAGTGAAATAGATATTTCCATTATATAATGCTTAGCATTTTCCTGTGGATATTGTATACTTTCTTTAGATTATTTCTTCTGGGGCCGGGCAGTGGTGCTGGAAGTAAGGTGCCTGCCTTGCCTGCGCTAGCCTAGGACGACAGACTGTGATTCGATCCCCCGGTTTCCCATATGGTCCCCCAAGCCAGGAGCGACTTCTGAGCGCATAGCCAGGAGTACAGCGTCACCGGGTGTGGCCCAAAACCCCCCAAAAAAAAGATAATTTCTTCTAAGTCTGCTTCCATTTTCTAGAAGTCAGTACACAGTTTGAAAGGCTCAATGTAATCTTTTGTTTGTTAAATGTCAATTAGCACCCACACTTTTTGAGACTTAAATAGGGAATGGAATGCCAAAGATGAATACATACCAGTGTTTTCTCTTTCCAGACTTTTGAAATCTGTTGTAGGAGTAAAGAATAGCATATATCTCTATTCATTAGAAGTATTCTGAAGACATTGGCACCACAATGGTCAAGTGTGGGATGACAGAGCAGAAATCAACAAAAGTCCTGAGTAGGAAGAGAAAATGTTTTGAGATATTTGTACATTGTTGGGAACCAAAGGACATTTTATAAAGTTATTTTATAAAAGAAAGCCGAGGTCAACATTGCAGATGGTGGAAGAAGGCCATGGATACCTTTAGAAGTCAACCTTGGTTTATAAAATCCATGAGTACTGAGATTACCCGAGACACTCTTTCCATCCCCTGGTGGAGAGGTCTGAAGAAGTAGGATAGTGATCAAAGATTCATAAACCAAGGCAGTCAGGAGATTCAAGGAGTTAGTGACTTCTCCTGGCTTCTCCCGCATGGTGTCTGCTAAAGCCAAATACTAGAATTCCTCATTATTTATAAAATCAATTCCCAATATCAGGTGAGGGAAGGTCAAGTAATCCAGGTGGGCTTTTACATATCGGAAAAGAGATTTACAGAAAGGAGGAAGATGCAAAACACTTTCAATTTGTGTTAATAGCTGGTTGTCATTTCACAATAAAATCCACAAATTGTGAGATCATTCCACTCACTGTATCTCTAACCCCCTACAGGGCAGACAGGTCTGAAGAAGCAGAGTGGTGAAGAAATAATAAATTAAGCCAGTGAGGAGAGAGTCAGTGAGTCAGTGGTTTCAGGTGGCTTCTCCCTCCTGTTGTCTCTCTAAGCCAAAATCCAGAACTTCTCTTTTTTTTATTAAATCAAAACCATAAACCTAGAGGGGAAAGATCAAGAGAAAGACAGAAGTATGTATTGGGCTTTTATATATCAAAGAAAGAGGTTTAAGGAAGTAAGAAGTTGGGGAACACCTTTGTTTTGGGTTATTAGCTGGGTATTATTTTACAGTGATGCAGAAATGTTTGAGGAATTCTATTGAATTCTGTTGAAAATCACTTGAGAAGAAACATTAACCTGGACTTTTAATTGGCATTAAGATATGACAAGGTATTAGTTATCCTTGCCCATGACCAGCCCCAGGTGAACAGGTCAGAATCAGGAGTGCCAGGAGAATTAAGAAAACTGAGGGGGAAATAATGGAGGGCACAATGACCAAGCAGGCATATGAATATTGAGTAGAAATAAAATATGATCAGACTTAAACACCAAATTCAAAGCCAACTACAACAGAATCGATAACCAATATACAACAAGCTAGACACAGAATGGACCACTTATGCTAGTAGCCAGGGTACCAAAGGAGGGACAATATGGGATGCATACTGGGAACAGGGGTGGAGAGAGGACAACATTGGTGATGGGAATATCCCTGACTCAATGTCAGTATGTACCTGAAATACTACTGTGAATTATTTCTAATCCACTTTGGTCAAAATAAAAATTATTATTATTATTTGGGGGGTTGGTTTTTGGGTCACACTCATCTGCGCTTAGGAGTTACTCCTGGCTCTATGCTCAGAAATCGCTCCTGGCAGGCTCAGGGAACCATATGGGATGCTGGGATTCAAACCACCGACCTTCTGCATACGAGGCAAACGCCTTACAGCTGTGTTATCTCTCTGGCCCCCAAAATAAAAATTATTAATGAAGATAAAAGAAAAGAAGACCAGAGGCCAGAGCAATAGCACAGTAGTAGGGCATGTGCCTTGCATGTAGCTGCTTAGGTCAGACCTTGGTTCTATCCCCTGCATCTCATATGGTCCACCAAAGACAGGAGCAATTTCTGATTGCAGATCCTTGGGTAACCTGAGCGTCACAGGGTGTGGCCCCAAAATTAAAAACCAATATATATATATATATATATATATATATATATATATAATGGTGAACCAATTATATATATATACATATACATATAATTAAAGGAAAGGAAAGAAAAAAGGAAAGAAAAGAAAAGGCCAATGTAAAAGAGACAAGTGTGGGATCAGGGACTTCACAGACTCATGGAGAATCCCAACTATCCTCCATGTACAGAATCTATTGCTTAGAGTCAGAAATCTTCCAAAGGATTTTGGAATATTGAAAAATATTGATTAAATGTTTTACAGAGCCTAAATGTCTCAGTCTACCAAGGCTAAACATTTATATATCTGAGGGCCTAAGTTGACCAAGACAAACATCTTTATAATGCTCTTTCTCTAGAGGAAATTCTTCCAGAAGAGGGAGCATAGATAGGGCAGTTAAAGGATCCCTATCCATGTAGCAAGCATACCACCACAGGCACCAACTTCATGGATTTAAAAGTTCCACAAATTTCCCATGCATTCTGGGTCCTTTATCTCTCTAGCCTCAGAAATCTCTCTTATTATCTCATTCTCTCTCACTTGTCTCTCTTACTCTCTCTCTTTTAGTTTTTGTTTTATGAGTCAGTAGCTCATAATGGTGAACATATTTGTCTTACTGGTGGAGAGACTCTACAGTGACTTCTTTGGACTATGTACAACAGTGAAAACATAATTATGAAAGTGAAAAGAAGAGCTGCTAGAATTGCCGCAAGAGATAAGAGATGTTTTTAGAGGATTGAGAAATGCTAGTTCATGGGGCTGGAGAGATAGCATGGAGATAAGGTGTTTGCCTTACATGCAGAAGGACAGTGGTTTGAATCCCTGCATATCATATGGTCCCCTGAGCCTGCTGGGGCAATTTCTGAGCATAGAGCCAGGAGTGGCCTCTGAGCACTGCCAGATGTGACAAAAAAAAAAAAAAAAAAAAGAAATGCTAGTTAGTTCATATGCTTGACTTCCAATATATCTCTGCCAGAAAGAACATTGATTGGAACAAGGAAAGAAGAAAATATCTCGATATGTAAATATTGCATATCATGAGAAATATTTATCTAAGTGAGGCAGCGTTTTGTAATAAATTTCCATGAATGTTATGTTTTGCTATAAGTATTGGGGAGTAATAAACAGAAATGAGGAAAATTCCAATCATATTTTAAAGGAGCTTTACTTTGTAGGCTTTGATTTTTTTTTTTACGCCTTAGAAAATCCAGAACTTTTTGCAAATATGGTATTTGAGTAACAAATTTTAATATCAATATTCTATTGACTGCATAATAATCTAGTACTTTTCTCTGCCAATTTCTGACAAAATGGACAGTTTGTATGGTCTTTTAGCAGGTAGTTGTAGGGAGGATAGTGATGGCAGTTAATGCTATCAATCCCATGATTCTCTAAATGAGCTTTGATAGAAACCTTCAAAATATTTTAAGTATCTTATTTGACAAATTGTCCACAATCATCAAAGCAGAATCCTGCTATGCCTGAGCAGGCTTAGCAGTTCCCATATAGAAACCTGGACTTCAAGTAAGTAAAATTAATCAGTATCTCTTAAAGATAGGCTTGAATTTAGGCAAGTGAATGATCTGCAAAATACCACAGGTTAAAGTATGCTGTTCTTCAGCCAATTTTACTTTTCCTATTAAAATTATATAAAGTACATTTACACATGTTTGTACAAGACAAGTTTCATTCTGAACCTAACGTCATATTGATTTTTTTCACTAATATTTTAGTATTTCCTTATCCAACTTTCTTTCATGGGTTTGAAAGCTGTACAGAAAGAAACTTAATAAATTAGATATTGAAGATCACAAATAATATTGGACATCGGGGAAGAAAATCATCCCTATTTCATTGTGAGAATAAGTTGTGATACATTTCACCATCACTGATCCTATTCCATCTTAGCAATTTTCCATTTTCAATGGCAAAACTTAAAGGACTTCATTCTATAACCTTGCTGTGGTTGATACTTAAGAAGATTCCACCTATTCTGACTATGGAATAGTGTTCAAAACTCTAGAGTGACATGAACATTTAAAGCTATAAGTTATTATATCTGGGGGGGGGGGCATTTGTAAATTTGTAACTTTGTAATTTGTAATTTGCAACTGTCCCAAGCTTTTAAGATAAAATATTTTCAATAAAAATAATTTCTTTTCGATGAAAGAATAGTTTGATAACAAATGAGATTAACTCACTATTATAATACTGATGGCTAAAATTCAAAAATGATTTGCTAGGTACAGACAATGATTCCCCTTTAGCTAACTAGCCATTATTAGGAATGCCTCTTCTGATGCTTCTTCTGGGCCCAAGAATCCCAGGAACCTGTGTCCCAAGGCCACAGTAACTAAGTAGAGCCCCTGTCCCTGTTTTGTTAGCAAACACCAAAGATGTTATATCCCATTTCAGCCATTCTATTTTATTACTTGCATTAGTGAGGGGTAAGAGTCACTTTCGGACATGCTCAAAATAGTCACCATTGCTAGAAACATAGTGGTTGGTGTTTTATTGTATAGGACTGAATCAAAGTTTTGACCATCTCATGGGTTAGCAGCTTCCTATGACTCCAGTGTCATGGCAGTGATGTAGTTCTTTTTTCTTCTTTCCTCTTTTCCCTTTTTCCCCCTCCCCCAGTGATGTATTTCTTTTCCAACACAGTCTTGGAAATTTAGAAGGACAAGTTTGCCATCTTTTTATGTTTAAATGAAAGTAAATCTCTCCCTAAACTTAAACACATTTTGTTTACCTTTTACCCTTTTTTCCATCTTTACATCAGATAAAATAATTAATCTAGATTTTTATCAATAGACTCGTAACAGTACTTTTCAGCTTTATTCATTTTCTCTTGTCATCAAAGAAAAAAAAGTTAAGACTTTATTAATTTGTTGCTTGAGGGAATCCTGTTCTCCCTTTTGCTTGTTGTAATTGAACTTTTGATGAAACCTTAAAAACTCTTTTTACAATATCTTGACCATGTGTATAATAAGAAAAGCCTGTAAAGTGTTTAATAGACCAGCAATAAAAGAGTGTTTTAAGTTTTGAAGACAAATAAGCTGGGCATTGTCTTATTTTTCTGTGTGTGAAGCAATTATTTTCGAATGTTTACATCAAATGTTTCAAAGGATTAAACATGGAAGAAGTGTCTTTATTCTGTTAGAAATCCCCATAGCTACAAAGTAGAAATATAAAATTTCAATTACATTACATTCCTTACTCAAATAAGGGCGGGGCCCATAAAAATTTCGATGTGTGTCTTTTGCAATAGACATATAGACCTGGAAGCCAAAGGAGCTTTAACATTTGTGTCCTCTTAAACTGAGTACTATTTAATTTCCCAATAAATTTGCAATTTAGTTATATATACTTTTCTCATTGTATAGCCAATTCACTATTTCCAGCTAAAACTCTACAAAAAATGAAGTTTTCCTAGATGCTTTTATATCAAAGTGATCACTTTCCTTCCAACTACCCTCTATTTCTCTGTTTTAATTCTCATTTACTTATTTTTGTCTGTGTTAGTGTTAGAACAGATTTATAAGTAGACACAAGACAAGAAGTTCTTCAGAGAAGGTAGGACTGACTTTCTTTGACCATTCACACAAATAGATGACTAGGTCATCCGAAAGAATCTTAATCCAGTGAAACTGGAAACATTCAAATTAGAAGTTGCAAAAAAATCTTATAAGGCAAATATTTCTAGAAAAATTTAGAATTTCTGTTTTCCAATAGTCAATTTTGAAAATGCTCAGCTAATTTTGGTATAACAGGGCCACAGGAAGTAAGTAGAGCCCCTGGACCTTTAAAATTGTGGGTTCACCTTTTACTGAAATCTAGGGATTGCTTAACTAAGTTCATTAGTTAACTGACTAGCCAAGTCCTTACCTGAGAACTTCTGTTTTTGATTTCTATTTCTGATTTCAACCTGTATATGATATCCCAGTGTTCCACTGATGGACAGACAAATGCATGGACTATAGACATAGAGATGGACACTACACATGCACACATATACACAGTCAATAGAACAATGGATTTTCTTCAGTTGTTAGTCAGACACATCTCTACTGGCAGGGTGGAAACTGATGCAGGTCTAGATGGGAAAGAACAGTAGATAGGGCAAAAACAGCACTTTATGTCCATTGGAACTTGGTCAAACTCACTGATGGACCCTATTACCAGTCTGTTTTACATGGAAATGGGTAAAAAAAAATACCACAACACTTTATTGGATTAAAAGCCTACAAGCTCAATTATTGCCAAGTAATTGTAAATCTGAGAGTGATATGTTACCATGATTAGTAATCTCTCTGAGTAGAGGTAGCCCTAGTGGCTACTGACAGAGGAATAGAAAGAAAACTTGAATTAAATTACAGTCATTTCCCATGCTAGGGAGAATGCTGTGGATGGCATGTTTGACTATTTAAGTGCTGCATTCACCCTTCTCAAATCAGTCAGTATTTTCCACCTCCCACTCTTTTTACAAATCAAAGAACTAAGAACTTCCAACTGTGGAACTTATCTAAACAAAATATTTTAGTATGTTCAATATTTTGTTGTTCAGTGAATATTGTTCTATGCAGATGGGCTGAGTGAATTTCCATGTATGGTATATGACAGTGCATAACTGTTTTTTTTTTTTTTTGGTTTTTGGGTCACACCTAGTAGTGCTCAGGGGTTACTCCTGGCTCCATGCTCAGAAATTGCTCCTGGCAGGCACGGGGGACCATATGGGGCACCGGGATTCGAACCAATGACCTTTTGCATGAAAGGCAAACGCCTTACCTCTATGCTATCTCCCGGGCCCCTGCATAACTGTTTTGACCCTGGTTAAATATTTTTGAAATAAGGATCTTGCTTCAAAGAATATTCATTTTCTTCACCAGGTTCAGACAGAGACACCCTTGGTTTAAGGATGCTGTCTGCTGCTGTCACAGATATCCCCCCTTAAATTGAAATGATATAGGATTATAAATTCAGTTTGTAACTCTGGTCCTTCTCCTTTAAGAATCTTCCGGCTCTGCCTCATCCTTTGCATTGCTTCTAAGCCAGGTAGAATCACTGAGATCGTTTGAATTATCCACCTCTAAGGTCAGTGTAGTTCTGCTATTATGGAAACACTGCTGCCATGGCTAGCAGAACATTGAGTTAGTTTCTTTTAAGTTTTCTCACACACTCAAGATGTGTATTCTTAGTTTGTCCTACCCTGGTGTTCTGTGTGAACACTGATGTTTAGGAGCAATCAAGGGGTGGGAATTATTTTCTGTTTCTTCACTACTGCCTGTTTTCACCTTCATTTTATTTTTGTTTTATTTTAAGCACTTCTCTTCCTCTTTTATATGGACCCTCTTTCATCTGACTATGATGGTTTTAAAACTAAAGAAAATAAATTGCAAAGACCTCTCATGGTCCTCAAGCTCCAGATACCCTCTTGTCTGAGAGTCTGTCTTAATTCCAAGGTAACTTTATTTCATTGGTTTAAATTTAAAGCTCCTAAAAGGACAACTGATGATAATACTGCCCTATGTCCCTAAATAGTAACTGAAAGGATTCCTTTTGCATTTTTACAATTCTGATCTTAAATATCTCCTCTTTGAAAGTGCTCTGTCCCATGATTATCTGAATAACAAACTTCTAGAACAATCGCTCTTTGAGCTTTTCTCTCTTTTGGGGGCTTCTCATTTTTTGCTTCCAGGTCCTTATCATTTTTTTTTTCTTTTTTGATTTTTCAGACACACCTGATGATGCTCTGTGCTCAGAAATGGCTTCTGGCTTGGGGGACCATATGTGACTCTGGGGAATGGAACCTCTGTCCATCCTAGGCTAGTGCATGCAAGGCAGATTCCTTACAGCTTGTGCCACCTCTTTGGCTCCCACCCTTATCACTTTTCTTTTTTTTTTTTTTTTGGTTTTTGGGCCACACCCCGTGACGCTCAGGGGTTACTCCTGGCTATCCTGGCTATTTGCTCAGAAGTCGCTCTTGGCAGGCACTGGGACCATATGGGGAAATGGGGGATCGAACCGCGGTCCGTCCTAGGTTAGTGCAGGCAAGGCAGGCACCTTACCA